>JADBJO010000421.1:537500-565000 GCA_016801955.1 Conus betulinus | reverse complement strand
AATGTGCCACCTCCATCAAAACTTGATCTCAGTGCTCAGCAAGACGTAGAACAAAACTGGAAGAAATTCTCAAGACAGTGGAAGCACTACAAGAAAGCAACTAGGCTGGATAAGGAAGATCCAGACGATCGGTGTTCAAGACAGCCTGCTGTTACATGGCACAAAGACTGATTATGCCAGAGAAACTGAGGCCTGAAACGCTACAGGAAATACACACTGGACATCAAGGCATACTGAAGTGCCGTGCCAGAGCCAGAGAAAGCATGTGGAGGTCAGGACTTTCATCCCAGATTGGAAACATGGCAGAGCGCTGCTACATATGTTAAGGTGAGGAAGATAGCACCAGAACCCCTCATTCCGACACACACCCCCCTGATATCCTTGGCAGAAGGTTGCCATGGACATCTTTGATCTGAACAAGGAACAGTATTTGCTCGTAGATAGAGATTATTACTCACAATACATTGAACTTGTCCACTGAAAAACACTTCGGCCGCAACTGTTGTCAACCGTTTAAAGTGTATATTTTCATGTCATAGGATCCCAGAGATTTGCGTTTCTGACAATGGTCCTCAGTTCACAAGTGACTATTCAAGACATTTGCTAGTAGCTATGGCTTTATTCATATGAACAGCAGCCCATACTACCCTTCCTCAAATGGTGAAGCAGGGAGAGGCGTACACACTGTGAAAGCACTGTTGAACAAAGCAGACGACCCGCACCTGGCAATGCTGACGTACAGAGCAACATCACTACAGCAAGGCCTGAGTCTAGCCGAGCTCCTGATGGGACGGAGAATCAGGACAACACTCCGGTACTGCCTGCCTTGAAAGTACATCCCGAGGGCAGAAAGTGATCGCTTCAAGACGAAGGATGCAACAGCGAAACTCAAACAAAAACAGAACTTCGACAGAACACACCGTGCTCCAGATGCTGTACCGCTACAAACAGGACAGCTGGTGTGGGTGAAGCCGGCAGGAACTGCAGGAACTGTGATCAAACCCTCTGGCCATCAGGTCCTGCGAGGTCAGCACACCAGCTGGCCTGCAGCGTCATAACTGCCAACACCTGATACCACGAGATCTGCATCCCCGCAGCAGTCTACCCCGGTCCCAAGGAAAAATTCCCTTCTGCTAAGATCCATCAGTGATGTCCCCGATTCCCAACCTGACCCCGTCATTGATGTTCCTGATTCCCAAAATGACCCCATCAGTGATGTCCCTGATTCCCAACCTGACCCCGACAGTGATGTCCCTGATTCCCAACCGATGACGAACAAACAATGTACAATGCAGAAATGATGACAAAGAAAGTTAGACTGAAACGGTGAGTGACATCGGCATTCTAAAAAGGCTCATCGGAACTCCGTGTGACAAAATTTCGTCCCTAGAGAAAACAGTGTTGGAGCAAGAAAAACAAAAACAAAACCAAAAATCTGTCGATGGTTTGAGAACATATCCAACAGACTGTGGACCGAACGAGAGCAGTCGGACACAGATGGACCGTGTGTTTGCACGTCAGCAAGATAAGCCTAAGCCTCTTATCCACGCACAGGCTACAGAATCTGCTCCACCAGTCCCCTCTGCAAAAGTATTGCTCAAAAGATCCGTAAGAAAGGTGCAAAATAAACAAACTGGGGAAATGGGTGGAAACGGAAAAAAAGCGAGTGAAAAACAATGACAGGGAGAGAGATCGAATGACGTCCAGGAAGAATCCGAAAGACGGCAAAAAGCTGTTCATGACAACTCCAAATGGAAAAGGAAGGGTGTTTTGCATGTTGTGTTTCTTCATAATTCAGTTACGAAGGGAGTGGAGGGGAGAGATTCTGTCGTTCATACGGATTTGACATGTTATCTGGCGAGGTTCACATGACTGAAGTCTAACAACTCTGAAATTAAATATTTCTTCAACTGACAGCGACCACCGATGGATGCAGTCATTTAGTGACTCATTGTACATTGTCAGTAGAACGATGTTTAAGTAATCTAACCCAGTAGATGCCAGTAAAGGAAAATAGCAAAGTGCATCAGAGGCACGGCCACCGATCATCCTAATACAAAAAGAGTTATTAGCAAGATCACCTCTGTTGGGGATTCAGAGCTGGCAATGAAAAGAGAACATTAATTTTCAACACTGTCATGACAACAGAGCTGTTTGGTGATGACCACATGTTCCTAGGCCACACCAGCCTGCAAGACAAAGCAGGTGTCTGAAAGATGGCCCACACCCGACCACCCAGCGGATCCAGTGTGCTGGTGGGCAACCCAGGCGGGAATGTGCATGTGGACCACCTGTTCTGGAAGACGCCACGGAAGACACGGGAGATCCAGGCCTGTTATGCAGCAGCACGCAGTCTGGGGCTACTCAGCACCGCCCACCAACTCCACAGTTCCACCTTTGCCTAGGGACTGGGAACCCATACCTCGGTGGAACTTCTACGATGCTTTTGGAAGAGACTGGCATTATTAGTCTAGACTGAAAAATTGAACGATAAAGAATTGTTTTCAATTGTGGTATGTGATGTAACTATTCAACAACTCGTGTGAATAGTTTACAGTCAAAACTTTCTTTGAGGAATCATTGGCACCAGTGTATTTGCTATTTCATGCATTACTTTCTTCATTCATGTTTTCACTCTCTGATTCTAATATCCGTATTGAATTCTTCCAAAAAGTTAATATAAAAGTTACTTTCAAAGCGAGGTGACCGTAGACTCAACTTGAAACAAACTTAAACGAAAAATGACTCTGCCGCCGACGAAAAAGAAACAAACAAACCACACGACAAACACGGTGCGTTTTGACCTCGTTGGTTTTCTTCAGGCAAGACAAAAAACATTCCGTGATGGCGACCAGACTAAACAGGTCACCCAGTTAACGAAAGCTACTCACGGTGTGCGTAGCTTTCGTCGCAATCCGGCCGACTTCTTCAGCGCAACTGCTGCGTTGAGAACTGGATTCAGTGCGCACCGCCGTAAGCGAACTCACGACAATGCGACTGAATGAGTGAGGAGTACACCGATGGCAGGTTGTGTCGGCCCCGGTCGCGGTTAAGGGTGGGGTTCCTGGCGGCGATGTGGACTGCCTCCTTTCCTCCCCTCTGGAACCATTCCATTCCATAAGAAGAAGGAACAATCACTTATTACCTCAGATTAGGCGCACAATGGATGCGGCATCTAATTTGATAAGATACGTGATTGTTCGTTCCTCTTTGTCATTGTGTTGAATGTGGTTTTCCAGTGTGAAGAAGACCAGAGAGGTTGTGCTAGCGAAGTGACAGTAGTTGTGGTCCACCATCCGCAGAAATGAAGCTTACAGTCATGAAGATCGATAACTAATATGGAAAAAGGATTCCACGAAATGTAAAATGAAATCAATTTCCCACACTGTCCGATTCCAGTTGATAGCAACGTGCAACCATCCAGTTGAAAAGGCTGAAATCTGTTGTAGACATGTTCGCTACTACAATGAACGTAAAAAAAAAAAAAATCGTTCAGAATAATTCAACAATTAAAGAGAAAACGAGGCAAAAAGAGAGTTAAGTAAAGATAATAATACACACTATAGCAGTGGTTCTTTTACTCCGGAAGAGCTTAAGG
Source organism: Conus betulinus (assembly GCA_016801955.1). Classification (NCBI taxonomy): domain Eukaryota; kingdom Metazoa; phylum Mollusca; class Gastropoda; order Neogastropoda; family Conidae; genus Conus; species Conus betulinus. Next base: position 561,402 of record JADBJO010000421.1, on the reverse strand, counting down.
ATATTAATTTCTTCTTACGGTAATAAAACACCATTAAAGCTACAGACATAATTTCTGATAAATTACTAAAACAGGGCAGATCTAGCAGCAGAAGCAGCAGGATTAGTACCAGCAGCAGCAGCAGCAGCTGTAGTAGTAGTAGTAGTGGTGGTAGTGGTGGTGGTGGTTGTAGTTTTCAGTAGAAGCAGCAGCAGTGGTGGTGGTAACATAGTCGTGGTGGTGGTGTAGTAGTAGTAGTAGTAGTAGTAGTAGTAGTAGTAGTAGTAGTAGTAGTAGTTGTTTGCAGGTCAGTGGTGACATCGTGAGGCTGTTGATGATAGACTGATTTAAAATGGAGAAAGACACCCGTTCCCCGCCCGTATCAACATATCTTCATCTGTGAGGTTATGGCATTAACGTGCGCAAGGTGTGCGTCCCATTGTGAGGCACATTGATTTTTACGACAATGATGCATTGAAAAATGTTCATGTGTGCGGAACTTCATCCCTGACTGCACACAGGGGACATGATGGACAGGTGCTGACGAAACGTTTTACATCACTCATGGGACATGGCCAGTGTGTGTGTGTGTGTGTGTGTGTGTGTGTGTGTGTGTGAGTGACTTGTCAACTTCTGACAAAGAGTTCGACATCTTTCTGCCCCTGATACTCTGTCTGTCTGTCTGTCTGTCTATCTGTCTGTCTGTCTCTGTCTCTCTCTCTCTCTCTCTCTCTCTCTCTCTCTCTCTCTCTCTCTCTCTCTATCTCTGTCTCTGTCTGTATGCCTTACTGCGCTCTCTCTGTCTCTGTCTCTCTCTATCTCTCTCTGTCTGTCTGTGTTTTACTGCTCTCTCTCTCTCTCTCTCTCTCTCTCTCTCTCTCTCTCTCTCTCTCTCTCTGTCTCTCTCTCTCTCTCTCTCTCTCTCTTACTGCTCTCTCTCTGTCTCTGTTTCTCTCTATCTCTCTCTGTCTGTCTGTCTGCTTTACTGCTCTCTCTCTCTCTCTCTCTCTCTCTCTCTCTCTCTCTCTCTCTCTCTCTCTCTCTCTCTCTCTCTCTCTCTCTCTCTCTCTCTCTGTCTAGGCGTAGGGAGAATTTCAGAAAAAAATTATCAATATTCTGTTAACAATTCAGGCCCATATGTATCATATCGAACGACTTAGAACTGCAAGCCCGGTGCGGTCAGAGGTTCCCCTCTGCAACTGGTAACCAGGTGAACCCAGAGCTACCCGCCGCTTCGAGAGTAAACCCAACAAGAAAATCCGACCAAGAGAGAAATGGGCTGCAACAGGTTAGATTTGGGCCTGAGAAACACCTCATCAGAGAAGAAGGAAATACGAAGATCATACTAGGTCTACACAAATTTTGAATATTAATATTAGCGCACCGCCAAAAAAAAAAAAAAAACCGTGGACAAACGAATCACAAGACAAAACGCGACGCGTTTGGACCTCTTAGGTCTTCTACAGGCAAGATACAAAGCAATCAGGACAACGAAAATGAACGAGTAACCCTATCTTCATCCACTTCAGCGCAAGGCAGGCGTTGAATTCATCAATGTTTAAAATTTGTGTAGATTTCGGCCTGTAGTCGCCTCACTTTGCAACTAGGTCATACCGGGTGTGTCGCAGTCCTGATGAATGATGACCGCGCTACCCGTCGACCAACACCGGGACGGACGCGAAAAATGAGACACTGGGGGGAAAAACATCAAGTGTATGTGAAAAGAACATCGTCATGTTTGCCACTTGGAACATAGAAGCTGTCAGGCAGGCTGGAAAATTCAAAGAACTGACTCATGAAAAGGAAAACACTGCTGGTATTTTCCTGGCCTGTACGAAATAAGATGGAAGAGCAGCTTAGAAATACAGAGGAAGACCCCTAAGCCTGCACGAACAATCTCAAGCACGTGACGACTGAAACAGCGATTGAAATCGAAACCATGGGTCCCAAGAGACATCCTGGAAATGTGTGACACTGAAAGGACCTTACAACTGCACAAGAAGAGTGAAGGGGAGAAATACAGAACTGGAAAGGGAATCGGTGAAGAAGTAAAGAATACAAAGGAATGCTAGGTCGAACAACAGTATGAGATCGCTGAAAACACACACACACACACACACACACACACACACACACACACACACACACACACACACACACACACACACAACAACAACAACAACAACAACAACAACACAAAAAAAAATTAAGATTGTAAAGGACCTGACCAGACAAAAACAAAGTCAAATCAGCATTCAGGACAAAGACGACAGCTGTCCCACATAGAAAGAAAACATCATCAAAGGGTGGGCTGAATGTTGCTCTAAACACCATAACATAGCACAGGAGATCCCCATCACATAACAGCATAGGATTCATCACATGAGGATGACTTTCCATTCCTCTGTGAAGAAGTCATAACTGTAGCGAACTCGCTGAAATGTGGGAAGGCTGTAGACATCAACAACATCCATTCAGAACTCAAAACATGACAGAGATCCAGTAATCGATATCCTATCTGCCATCTGCAACAAACTCTGGCACACCGGCTGGTGACTCATGACTTGGGTTAAATCAGCTAATATCACCTTTCTCAATAAAGGAAATATCCGATGCTGCCAGAACTACCGCACTGTAAGCTTGATCAGCGAAGCCATCAAAGTGATGCTGAAAATAATTCTGAACAGACTGCAACAGCAGGAGTGCAGCATCATTAATGAAGAACAGGCTGGATTCCGCAAAGCAGAAGAAGTATCATCGACCAGATCATGACCTACGAACCCTTCGCGGAAAACAATTTACAGCACCGGAGGAAATGTTATCAGGTCTTCATATCTTTGAAGAAGGCGTTCAACACTCTGGCAGGAGGCACTATGTGCCACAGTGTAGAAAGGTAACATCGGGTAGAAACTTTGTCAATGCCGTTGAGCAAGTACTCCAGAGCGACCAGTGCGGTGCTCATACCGAGTGTTGTTGGAAAGGGGTACCGTACTGTAGGCGAAGTTCGACTGGGCTGCCTTCTATCTTTCTTACTTTTCAACACATTTCTGGAACGCATTGTGGCTGATGCTCTTGAAGATCACTTCAGCACAGCCAGCACTGGAGGAAGAGCTATCACAAAGCGACTTGCTGATGAACTCGATGGCCCGGCAGGCATTCGGCAAGAACTCGCCAAGCTTGTTGAACCCCTGGATGAAACATCAACGTGATATGACGTGGAAAATAGACGTCCAGAAGACCAGGCTGATGGCCAGCCACAACACACCACCATCACTACTGATACACCTCTTCTCGGTCAGAAGCTACGATCTGTTCAACAACTCACTTTTCTGAGCATCCATTACCAGCAGGCAGGGATCCAAATCAGAAATCCTCCTACATTTAAGACCTGTGTGGAAGGACAACAACATCTACATGAAGCTGACGATCAAGTTCCGGCATGCGCCGGTATATTCCATCTTCCTGTTCGCAGGAGAGATCCGAACCCTCACAGCCATTCTGGAAAGAAGAGCCTCTGCTGAAAGTTGTATGTGGGGGAGACATGTCGCATCCTCAACGAAGGCTCGTATAGCACCTCGGGACCATCAAACTGTCTCATCCAACACCAGTGGGGGTCCATTTCAATGGTGACTGCTGCAGCCAGACCCATATCCCCGTCACTGCTGTCTGGCAAAACCGCCCCTCAGCTCCAGAGAGAAAATTCATGGAGTTAACGATCATCTCCAGGCTTGGCACCACAATTCCTGACAGACTCGATTCCCACAACTCATTTTTATACTTTAGTCATTCCAGCTCTTAACCCACCCTTTCCTTTCCCCCACCCTCTCACCCATCCTTTGCTCTGCTTCCCTCTCTCTATATATAATGTTTTATTATAGTCGCACGCCGTATTTCCGATCCCAGCATCTTTTCATTCACGCCCCATCTACATTGTCATGAAATAAGAAAAAGTACACATCCACAACACCACTGACACCATCGAAGTATGCGCACATACAGAAACATACACATGTGACGATCAACATGAGTGTATTTTTACTGAATGATCTACCCCCCCCCCCCCCTCCCTTCCCGCTTACCACTATACACACCCTCAAGCACCACTTCCTGTGCATAAAACTCTTTCCTATATTATTCTCTCCCCTTCTTTTCTTCTGTCTCTGCTTCTGTTTGCTTTCTCATCTGTCTCCCTTTTTCCTTCTCCCCCACTCACAGACACACACACACACACACACACACACACACACACACACACACACACACACACACGCGCGCGCGCACGCACGCACGCACGCACGCACGCACGCACACACTTCATTTAGCACGTACTTGTGCATCACGTTCTTAGGCGTAACTATTTGTCTTTTATTTGATGTCATCAGTCTGGAAGACGGACTACGACCGAAACATCGACAACTGTTTTATTATTCTTTTATTTCTACATAAAATCTTCCGCACATCCTCAACGAAAATGCTTATTTACGAAAAAGAAGACCAGCACTCAAGACATCGTTATTCAATGATCTAAACAAAGAATCAACTCCAACCTTTGTCGTGTTTTTACTACGATATGTTCCATGAAAGAACTCCACATCATGTGACTCAAAGACAGGCGCTAAAAAAGAAGAAAAGCAGACAGACAACGTTACGAAAATGGCAGCCTGAGCAAAGTGACAAGTGATGTTGAACGCATTATTTGCAATCGACACTGCCCTCTCAATGAATGAAAGAATGTAAGGAGACAAAACAAGGAAAGTGGTTTTGTGTACAAAGTGACTAGTGGTGTTGCATGCACGCTGCCAGACTGTTCAGCCAGGCGGCACTCTGTTTGAAGTCACCTGCTGCAGCAATTAAGGTCTGTGTACATGACTCGGCATGCTGCTCTCGAGGGTACCGTCCTAGGGGGGGAGGTACCATCTCCTGTAGGCTCCACCTATGATCAAAGGACTGCTGGGGACGTGTTTAGCAAACAGGGCAGAGGAAGGAGGAGGAGGGAGGGGGAGGGATAGGATAGGGATGGTGGTTGCAGAGCAGGAGGGCACGGTGGGGTAGGGGGAGGGGGTGTGAGGCGGGGGGGGGGGGGGTGTGAGGCGGGGGCGGGGGTGGGGGGTGGGGGCGAACGAGAGGTGGAAATACCTCAGTGTTGCTTAAAACCTCAGATTGTTTACATCAGCTGGGGAGATAGGATCAACTAGAGAGAGTGCGAGAGAGGGAGAGAGAGAGAGAGAGAGAGAGAGAGAGAGAGAGAGAGAGAGAGACAGACAGACAGACAGACAGACAGACAGACAGACAGACAGACAGACAGACTCACTGAAGAACTGGGATTGTAGGCATAATCTTTTCTCCCATTTTGTCCTCGCTAAACTTAAGTATTTAAATGAGACAAAGAAGAAAAAAAAGCAAAACTTACATGCCATGATGGAATATGTGATATGCAATCATGGACCTATAATGCATAGTCTTGGTAACACACACGCGCGCGCGCGCGCGCGCGCACACACACACACACACACACACACACACACACACACACACACACACACACACACACACACACACACACACAATGCAGACCGAAAAAAAAGAGCGAGGAGAGAGGAGGAGGTTAAATGCGAGTAAAAAGCTAGATAGAAATGTCAGTAATGTAACGGAAAAAAAGTTAACAACAACAGCAATAACAACAACACAACAACAACAACGACAACCACACATCATCACCACCACGACCAACAGCAACAACAACAACAACAAAAACAACAACAAACAACCACACACACACACACACACACACACACACACACACACACACACACACACACACACACACAAGCGCGCGCACCTAGCATGTTGAGTGGGCGATGTTTGGACAGCTTCTATGGTTTTTGTACACGAAAGTCCTAGTCTCGCTTGCCTTCGCTGTGTTAGCTCGACGCTTGCTTCTCAGCGTAGATCCACACCGCGCTCCTAGTTCTTGTTCGCTTCCTAAAGCTCTTCGACATGCCAGCTGAAGATGCAGCTGCAGGGTTTCTTTTCTGTGTCACCGGTAGAGTATGACGCTTGTTGGCATAGACAGACATCTGCCAGGTCTTCTCCCAGCGCTGAAACTGGTCAGGTCCTCTTGGGGAGTGTTCTGATCTGGCGGTTCAGGACTGCGTCATCGACATAACAGTTTCACCTTAGATTTAATGTTGTTGCCAGTGTCACCGATGTGGACGAGGAAAAGGATCGGACCAAAGACGGAACCCTGACAAACCTCGGGAGTCACTTAACCGATGGTGGAGGCCAGTCCTTCGACTACAACCTACAAGGTCCTATTTGAGAGGAATTCTTCGGTCTACCAAGGAATCTGTTCGCGGACTCCACGGTGTTTAAGCTTGAGAAGAAGGCACCATAGTGGCGAAGGCTTCTGAAAAATCGAGCAACGTGGTGTTCTTGTGTCGGCACTCGTCCAGCACCGTCGGCAGGTCATCTGTGGTGAGAATTCGTGGAGATTCGCGGAATTCCATTTTGCGAAATTTGTGCAGGGCACAAAGAATGTTGTGTTCTTTGAGAAGGAACGTGATGGAACTTGGGGTAATGTGCTCCATCGGTTTGCCGCAGACGGAAGTCAGGGAGTTGGGATGGTAGTTTGCGAAGTTGGTGACAAACCTTGAGAATAATCTGCACTAAAAAAATGTTTTCCGTCAGTTTACGACGCTGCAGGCTGCTCGTGCTTCTAAGGCCATTAGCACCGGCTGGAAGCGCTCTCTGGCGGCAGATAACTGAGCTCGCAGCTTCTTTTAATAGTAAGAGAGGCAAAGGTGTGTTACAAGGCCGATAAACGTGTAGGATGAATGAAGGACCAGACAGACGCACAATATATCCACCTTAAATGTTTTCTGCAGCGAAGCCAAACACAAGTTTAAAAAAAAAAAGAAGTTTAGCTGTACTTGAATAGCGACCCTTGGCCGGCGTGTAGGAAGTGTGTGTGGGAGTTATCACTCTTGAGTACGTGACTTTTAAAAATGGGCGATGATACCGTATAAACCAGAGAGTGAATATTAAATGAGTAAGTGAATGAAAAATGGTGTTTTATCTTCACAGGTTATCAGATAAAGTCTTTTACCACCAGCGCTGTTATTGTGGCGTGGCGCCAGTGGAATGACTTCAAAAGCCTGGAAGTCTCTGGCACCGCCACAACACGGGTGCTACCGGTGATCACAACTGTCTGACAAAAGGTGAAGAGAACAACGCCCCCACCGGTCACTTGTCAAACATTTATCTTAAACCTCCCGGTTTTTTTTTATTTTTTTTATTTTTTATTTTATTTATTTATTCTTTTTTTTGTCTCCATAGAGCTTGTCAGGAACTGTAGCAAAACCAAGCTGCATAAATTCACCCGAAATGTAGCGTCAGCATGAAAGAGTCAAACACAGCGCATACGCACACACGCGCTCACACACGACGGGTCAAGCGCGCATGCGTGCGCACTTTTCCGTATTTACGTTTCTTTCTCTCTCTCTCTCTCTCTCTCTCTCTCTCTCTCTCTCTCTCTCTCTCTCTCTCTCTCTCTCTCTCTCCCGTGTGTGTGTGTGTGTGTGTGTGTGTGTGTGTGTGTGTGTGTGTGTGTGTGTGTGTTTTGTTTTTTTAGTTTTACGTCTTTTCACATGGCGTGTTTTTAGATGATTGTGATATTTGTAAATGAATACATCAAGATGACATTGATATTATTATACAAATGAAAACATAATTGAAAATAAAGCTTATATCAGTGAACATGAACAGCAAGTGTGTGTGTGTGTGTGTGTGTGTGTGTGTGTGTGTGTGTGTGTGTGTGTGTGTGTGTGTGTGTGTGTGTGTGTGTGCGTGTGTGTGTGCGTGCGTGCGTGTGCACGTATGCATGGGTGCGTGCAAGCGTGCGTGCGCGTGCACTCTATGCATGGGCGCGTGCGCGCGCGCGCGTTTCTCTCTGTGTGTGTGCGCGTGTGTGTGTGTGTGTGTGTGTGCGCGCGCGCGCGTGCTACAGAAGTAAGTTCCTGAATATTAATGCGAAATGGGCAGAGTTCTCAGGTCATCAATTCAGGTACATTCTTGCATGGTGTGTCCGAAGTTGTCTCTGTGCGTCTGCCATAGGGCAATGACTTTGATAGGATTAATGGTATGTGTGGGACAATTGAATGCAAAATGTCTGGGTTTGATGGGGGTAGGGGTTTGTGTGAGGAGGAAGGGGGGGGGGGTGATCAGATGTCAGAGACATGTCCTGTGCGCGGGATGATTCCTTTTCATGAATCTCCTGGCACAGGTCGCAACAGATGGCATGCTTTTGTGTCACTGGTCATTATTTCATTGAAAGTTTTGAAACAGTGCCCATCTTAATTGATATCCTAAGTGCCGTCTGCGACAACATCTGGTACACTGGGAAGTGGCCCTCGCCATGGATTCAATCACTAAGTGTCATCCAAAAAAGGAACTCTTGAACACTGCAAAAATTTACCGCGCAGTAAGCTTGATCAGCTACGCCAGGAAAGTAATGCTCAAGATCATTCTGAATAGGTAGCAACCTCAAGCAGATATCTCACTGCTGAAGAATAGGCCGGTGTTAGCAAAGGCAGAAATACAATCAAACAGATTTTTACCGACGTCCTTTTGTTAAAAGCATCCCCTGCACAAGAGGGAGCTCTGGTACGTCTCCATGCACTTCAAGTAGAGCTTGAACAGAGTCTGGCCGGAGGCACCATGGTCCTCAAGAAATTCCCACATTGCCAGAAGCTTATCAACACCATTCAGCAACGACTGCATAAAACGACTGTTGTGCTCATACACATTCCTATTTGAAAATGGTTCCATACTTCAGTTGGAGTCTGCCAGGGCTGCCTTCTGTCTCTCGTATCTTATCATAATGAATGATGTAGATTGATGCTCACGTCAGCACAGTTAGTAATGGAGAAAGAACCTTCACAAACCATCGATTTGCCTGGCAAGCTGTGAACAAGAACTGGCCAAGTTTGTTGAACGACTGCATGAAAATATCAACAAGGTGGGGTATGGAAATCAGCACTAAGAAGACTAAGTTGACGGCCGGCCAAAACAACTGTCTACAGTCAAAAGCTAGAAAATATGCAAACAATTCACTTACATGGGATCCATCTTTAGCAGTGAGGGATCCAAACCAGACATCCTGTAAAGGGCAGCAAAGATAACCACAGCACGTCCAGGTTAAAGTCTGTATGGAAGGACAACCTGATTTCTGTGAAACTCAAGATTAGGCTCCTGCATGCACTGATGTATTGCATTCTCCTGTGTGCATGCAAGATCCGGACTCGCACGGCGGATCTGGAGAGAAGAATTCAAGCCATGGAAACAGAAAGTTACCGCAAGATATTGAACATCAGAAAACGCGGACCATAATCAATTAAGTGCGTCAAACTACCAGAGAGCACACAGGACCGTATGAAAATGTATTGACATCACTCAAGATAGAAAACTACATTGGTATGACCATATAAACAAGATCTAGTGGTCTTGCCAGAACTGTCCTCCAGGAAACTGCTGAAGGTGGGGGAGAGAGAGAGAGAGAGAGAGAGAGAGAGAGAGAGAGAGAGAGAGAGAGAGAGAGAGAGAGAGCAGAACACAGAAAAAACGATGGACCGATAACATTGCAGAGTGGACAGAGAAAACATTTACAGAGACTTTGGCCTTGGCACACAACCAACAGACCTGGAGGATTGTGATGAACTGTTCGGCGTGTTGCCCCATTGACTTCCCATGGAGTTAAGGGAGAAGGAAGGAAGGAATCCCCAGTTAGAAACCAAGTTACACCGTTACAGTCCTCACTCTCGTATATACAGCGAAGACTTGCCTGCTGGTGTTGCGCAATCGTTTCCAGTGTCACTCAGTCATATATCGGTCACTCGTTCATTCGATTTTTTTTTTTACGCAGGAAGCACACTGTATGTAGAATTGTCACCCATACCAATGGCGAAAACGGCCTTCTTTTCCGAAAAGTTGGTGATGAGATTTTACGTGTGTGCAGGATGTTATGCATGCGTTCTAACACGAAACCTCGCTTTATAGTCTCTTTCGAGGGACTTTTCGAGGAGCTGAGTCTGAACCAGTGTTAACTCTGATGGAAAAAATCCCGCTGTACCGTTCCTTTCTAGCGGAGATTCGAACCCGCAAACCCAGGGTTACGAATGTGGCGCTGTATCAACTGAGCTAATTTGGCCCCATGTGCGTGACAGGTGGGGTTAGTGTTGAACTAGCAATAACCACGCCTTGGTTAAACCTCATCGGCCACGGTACCGCCACTGCCCAAAGCTAACGACAGGCGAAAGGGCGCGCTAGTTACCAAGGAGCTCATGAACCCACGAGGGACAGTGTCCTGCTTCATGAATGGCTTTGCCTTGCAGCTGGATTTGGAGGAGGACAAAACCCATGTCCTCTTGGTCGGGTGGATTTTGTTGTTTGGAATGAACAAGATTTTTTTTTTTTTTTTAGTTAGGCTGGTATCCATTGTTGGTCATGAAAATTCATACCTCGGACGATAAAGACGCTTTCAATTCCAAGCTGCTTGTCGACAGTCAGCTTCGTAGGAGCAGAGTCGCTGAAAGAAACCGTGAGTGTGATATGCAGTAGTTTGTGGATTAGTAGGAGGATGAAGAGTTTCAGTTACTAGTCAGTAGGTTTACAGGAGATTGAGTTAACGAGTTGTTCTACTCTGAGAGAGAGAGAGAGAGAGAGAGAGACAGAGAAGAGAAAGACAGACAGACAGACGAGAGAGAGAGAGAGAGAGAGAGAGAGAGAGAGAGAGAGAGAGAGAGAGAGAGAGAGAGAGAGAGGCGTTCGTTGAGAGAGAGGAGGAGTGATACATCGCTGACGTTTTGTGGATGTATAACCGATTGGAGGAGTGATGTATACAGGAGGCATCTGCACAAAACTGGTGAATTAGTGATCTGGTCCAGAAGAACTGGTGGCTCACAGTTGTCATTGAACCGATCTCCTGGCTAATCTCTGCAGTAGACCAGATGTAATCTACAGGAGGTAGTTTTTATTTAACACAGTACGGCTGGTGTAGTCTGGCAGGAGGTAGTGTTCCCTGAACACAGTAGAACTGGTGTAACCTGCAGGAGGCAGTGTTCCCTGAACACAGTAGAACTGGTGTAAACCTGCGGGAGGCAGTGTTCACTGAACACAGTAGAACAGGTGTAACCTGCGGGAGGCAGTGTTCACTGAACACAGTGGAACTGGTGTAACCTGCGGGAGGCAGTGTTCACTGAACACAGTAGAACTGGTGTAACCTGCGGGAGGCAGTGTTCACTGAACACACAGTGGAACTGGTGTAACAGTAGAACTGGTGTAACCTGCGGGAGGCAGTGTTCACTGAACACAGTAGAACAGGTGTAACCTGCGGGAGGCAGCGTTCACTGAACACAGTAGAACTGGTGTAACCTGCAGGAGGCAGCGTTCCCTGAACACAGTAGAACTGGTGTAACCTGCAGGAGGCAGTGTTCCCTGAACACAGTAGAACTGGTGTAACCTGCAGGAGGCAGTATTCACTGAACACAGTAGAACTGGTGTAACCTGCAGGAGGCAGTATTCACTGAACACAGTAGTAGAACAGGTGTAACCTGCAGGAGGCAGAACACAGTAGAACTGGTGTAACCTGCGGGAGGCAGTTTCACTGAACACAGTAGAACTGGTGTAACCCGCAGAAGGCAGTGTTCCACGTATTCCAAGAATATTGGAGGGTGTAAATTTTGGATTCCGATAATGACACCATTAATCATGAAAGTCTGATTGTTGAATTCCAAAGTGATGAACAGAAGACTTGTCCTACCAATCACGCTACTGCGGCTGAGGATGGATGTTGCCGATTTTGAAGATCGCTTATGAAGGATGAGATTTATATTTTAAGGGTCTTCAGTTCGACAGTGTGTGGTGTAGAATGTACACTGCATTTAGCGGTAACGGAAAGCTGGATATCAAGGGAAGGTTTGTTTGGAATAAGCGGATCATGTGGAATGCATGGGTGATGTCTTTGAGGTGTGTTCGCAGGCTTTGGACAATGGACTGGAGATGGAAGTCAGCGTATGTGAGACGTGTTTCAAAGAGCAGGGGCCAAACTCCCTGCAGTGGAAGCTTCCAAGGACCACCCGAGACTTAGGAGCGATGATGATGAACAGGCAGGAAAAGCAGTTGATTCCCTCAGTGCAAACCATAAGTACAATAACCAGTCCCACCTGCCTGAAGATGGAAAAGGGGGAATGGAAAGATGGAGAGGGTGTTGGGAGAAAAGCTAGGAGGCAGAAGAAAATGTAATTTCCTGCTCTCGTTAAGTCTGGGGCTAGAATGGAAGAAAAAAACAGGATAACGTGTACCACGACAGGATCAAAGAAACTGAACAGCTGTTCCCCCCCCCCCCCCCCCCCCCCCCCCCCACCCCCCCCCCCCCCCCCCCCCCCCCCCCCCCATCCCCTTAACACGCTTTTTCCAAACATCGTTCCTGGAATGCACAACAGTCCTGCCTGTTTACTGATCCCAGTGAGACATAAATTCTTGCATATGTAAGCATTTCTCTCTCCGTGAGATGTAATTCCTCGCATATGTAAACATTCTGAACTTCGCTACTTTTAGTGTTGCATGTGAATGTGAGAGTATGTTGCCCGTGTGTGTGTACTGTGTGTGTGTGTGTGTGTGTGTGTGTGTGTGTGTGTGTGTGTGTGTGTGTGTGTGTGTGTGTGTGTGTGTGTGAAATGTAAGCATCATGAAGAACCCTATTCTTTCAGGACCAGACTGGCGCTGTCCTGTGGCCCGTGATGACAGAAAGATCAACAGAGTACACTGTTTATGCTCGCGTGTGATCGATTCAGTCTGTGAAATCAGAAATTATATCTCAAATGAACGTTTCCACCACTGGTTAAAAGAAAAAAATTAAAGAAAATAAATGTGGTCTTTCTCTTAGGCCTGTGAATTCTTTTGTTACTATAAACTTTTGAGACACTCTGGCGCGCCGAGGTGTTTTGGTTTTGGTATCAGACTTTTAGTCCCCCATTTAACTGTACTCCAACTGTAAACATCAATCATACATGAAACAGAAAAGGTTCGTTTACATGTTTCTATTATGGAACTATAAATTCAGGCACTAATATTTTCAAAAGATTAAGAAAATTAATACTTAAAAGCTCAAGTGGCAAAGACATAATGTGCTCGTTACATCCAGAAGTAAACTTAACGCACGGCCATAGAGCGAGCCGTTCTGAAAGAGGAAAACTCGGGAAACAGGAAAAATGTTTTCTCAACATACTCCAAACTTTTGTGAAAACAAAAGTGCCGAACAAACACGATAGTTGATAGCTGAACTATTGTTTGAAATTTATATATAATTAGAAGTCTTTTTTTTTTTTGAAGAAATGGAAAGTGAAAAATGTTTTTAGGACAGATTTATTACACATGAAAATGAAACCGACTATCCAGAGTCACTGAAAAGACAAAATACAAACGAACACATAAATCAGGGTGTGAAGTAATGTCGATTTAAATAGACAATATACAACATGGATGACGCAGAACAGACTGTATCTCAGCAACCTTGATTTGTTCTACGGAAGAAGTTCTTAAATACTATCCCTCTTCCTTCCTGCTGGCTAGTTTGGCAGCTGAGGACAGCGCTTCTCTGGTCCTACTGACACCTGCCAAAGTATGGTTTTCCTTCTTCATGACAGTTTGCAGATGCTTCAAAATGACGCTACTTGCCTTGATTTCAAAACGGTTCCAATTTGAAACACGTGTCTGCTATTCTGTACTCCCTTCACTGGTTACCTAATCATAAGTGAGTGGAGCACGTGACAGCATCTTTGTGCCTCAGTTCTCTGGCTTCATCAGGTCCTCAGTATCTATCACATTTTCAGTCTTTTTATACTCACTCACAGTAAATGCACTCTTCCTCTGAATTGAGAGTTCTCAGGATTCCCTCTGTGAAAATGAATGTTGACGGCCAGTGCTCTTTCTGTCTCCAATGTCCAGAACACATTTTTTTTCACCCTTTAAGACATATTTGCAATCTTTTGAATGCGCTCGGGAAACATCTCTTTGCAATCTTTTGAATGCGCTCGGGAACATCTCAACCATTCTTCTACGTTCTTCCCGGGATGGCTTTAGCTGCTATATTTATTTTATCATAAAGTCACTGTCCATGGTTGCGCGTGTGTGCATATGTATATGCAGGCGGGCTGGTGGATGAGTGCATGATTTAGGATGCTGTGTCTGTCTGTGTGTTTTGTCTGTGCGTGCGAGTGTGTGTGTACATAGAGTAAGGTTGGTGGTCGGAGAGGGGGGAAGGGGTGTGGAGTAGTTGAAGGAGCGCATGTGACGTCCGGATGTGCGCGAGTGGTTGACCCCTCCTCTGGTCTGTTGGTCTTGCATCTTTATGATATGTTTTCTGCTATGAAATTAAGATTAATGGAACAAGTGCGTGTAACTATCTATCTACCTGTCTGTCTCTCTCTGTCTATGAAGTATAGCGCCTGAGAGCGCTCGCGCCCACACACACACACACACACACACACACACACACACACACACACACACACACACACACACACACACACACGCACGCACGCACGCACGCACGCACGCACGCACGCGCGCACGAACGCACGCACACACACACACACACACACACACACACACACACACACACACACACACACACACACACACACACACTTCCGAGGAATGTTTGTTTGTTTTGTTTTTTTTCAAAAGGTCAAATCACAATAATATATTTTCACATTGAGTGATGAGAGCCGTAAACAATGATTAAAGCAAATAAGAATATAGGTCTCTGGATTCTGGATTCGACATCAGAAAAGTAGTTACAGACTCAGAATCAAAAACTTACTCGGAGAATATTTCGTCAGGGTCGCTCTGACTTTTTTCTTCAGCTCACTGTTGCTGTTGTGGCAGCGAGGCCTGGTGGGACAACTGTTGTGTGGGGGTGAACGGTTGTCAGGATCTGATTGTAGATGGGGGGAAGTTCAAAGCCTTGATCTCTGTTCAGGCTGGGGCGTCTGGTCTTAATTTCGATGGCTTCTTTAACTTTTCCTTTTGTGAGGAAGGGCTCTGTAGTAGATAACATCTTGGTTTCTTGGGGCTGAAACTATGGCCTGTGGCTTGTAGATGTTCATGCACGGCAGAAGTAGATCGGGTTTCGGTGTTCCCGCAGACGGGTGATGAGTGGTCTTGCTGTCTCGCCAGTGTAGGTATGGGTACAGTCTTGACACCCTACCTGGTACCTGAGAGAATGTGTGGTGTGTGTGTACCAGGTAGGGTGTCAAGACTGTACCCATACCTACATTGGCGAGACAGCAAGACCACTCACCACCCGTCTGCAGGAACACCAAAACCGATCTACTTCTGCCATACATGAACATCTACAAGCCACAGGCCACAGTTTCAGCCCCCAAGAAACCAAGATCTCACCTACAGAGCCCTTCCTCACAAAAAGAAAAGTTAAAGAAGCCATCTTAGACCAGACGCCCCAGCCTGAACAGAGATCAAGGCTTTGAACTTCCCCCCCCCCCCCCATCTACAATCAGATCCTCACAACCGTTCGCCCCAAACAACAGTCGTCCCACCAGGCCTCGCTGCCACAACAGCAACAGTGAGCTGAAGAAGACAGGGACGACCCTGTCGAAAATATTCTCCAAGTGAGTTTTTTTATTCTGAGTCTGTAACTACTTTTCTAATAATAAATGATTACAGCAAATTGGAGTATTACAATAATAGAATGATCAAATGACTGAACCCTCATCACTGGTCCAACAGCGTCACATGATCAGACAGAGTGCAGATTGATTTTCATTGAGTATCATCTAAACGATCTAAATGTCTTGCATCATGTTTATAAACACTCTGCAAATGTCTGAAAAGAGAGAGCGTAGGGCAAGTGGTAGGAAAAGGTCATGTCCAAAGGGGTAGGTGAGGGGGGGGGGAGGGGGGGGGGGGGGGGGGAGAAGCGAGAAAAAACTGGAGGGGAAGGGGGGAGCAAGGTGGGTCGGAGATAAAGCAAGAAGAGAGGAGGGGAGGTAAGAAACAGATTTAATGGGCAAAGGGAAAGGGGGGGGGGGGGGGGGGGGGGGGAGGGGGGTAGGAAACGAAAGAGACATAGACGAGTTGGGAAGAAAGGGGTTGGGTAGTGGGTTACTGGGGGGGGGGGGGGGGGGGGGGGGGGGGGGGGGGGGGTAGGTGTGAGGGGGTAGAATAGGGGGCAAATGCATGTAGAAGGAGGAAAAAACAAAGGAAGGGACACGGGCGGGGGGACGGCAGGAACTAGCGAAAGGGGAGGAATGAGCGGGGTGTGTATGGGGACCCACAGACAACGTTTAAAAGTCGATGGTGGGACCAAACCAGATTCTAGCCTGTAATAGTACCCACTCACAGACTGAAAGGTCGCGAGCCACAAGCACACACACACACACACACACACACACACACACACACACACACACACACACACACACACACACACACACATACTGAAGAAAGAGAGGGGACACACACACATACACACAAGCACAACGCAAACTATGAGAGAGAAGACGCAGAGAAGAGAGAGGATAGACACAGAAGCGCGCGCACGCAGACTATGGAGAGAGAGAGAGAGAGAGAGAGAGAGAGAGAGAGAGAGAGAGAGAGAGAGAGAGAGAGAGAGAGAGACTTCGGTAAGAAGCGAAGGAAGGGAGTGGAGTGACTTCTGAAGTGACTGGATGAGCACGCTAAACTAAAAAGAAGAAGAAGAAGAGAAGAAGAAGAAGAAGAAGAAGAAGAAGAACGACTACGACAGAAAAAAAAAAAAAAAAAAACAGCTTATGCTTCAAGCTGTAATTACAGTGAGCGTGCCCATGGAGCGGCATAAAATCTGGAATCCTGTTTTTTCAGTCAGAGGAGAGAACCACTGGAGTTGGAATGGCAGTCGGTCGCCTGCGTGTGGAATTTCGGTGACAGTGGCAATAGCTAGTACATCTTTTGTTTGTAACACTTTCAACTGGGTGAGAGAAAAACAAAATAGGAAAGAAGAGAAAGGGTGACAACAGTCTTTATCTGCGAAAAGGGTGTTGTTCTTTCTTCTTCAGTCCGGACCAGAAGTGTGAAATAAGGTTCGTAAATGTAATTACAGTTCTGTTTCTTTTGATCTCTCACTGTCTGTGTGAGCAGTTCCAGACTTGTACGGAGATATGCATCTTTTGGTGTAATATACGACGTGACATTTCAACTGGAAACGTATTTCAGGTCGTTACATGCTGTGTCTTTTATAACTCTGAGGCATTGTGCTCAGTGTCATTTTTTTTTCTGGTGGTAGATTAGTAGGGGAAACAAAGACACTACCTGGCTGTTAGATAATGTAGACGATGTGGAACATAGTGCCATGCATCGACAAAGCTTCAAGAAAACTGTTATGGCTAACTTAGTATGGAACTTTCATTTCTTTCTCTCTTAACGTTTTTTTTTTTTTTTCGTTCAAAGTCGTTTTTTCACTTCTTTTTTTTTTTTTCTTCTTTTTTTTTTTTTTAAACAGTCTTGATTTACGTGACCTCCCTCCCCTCTCTCTCTCTCTCTCTCTCTCTCTCTCTCTCTCTCTCTCTCAGTCAGTCTCTCTCTCTCTCTCTCTCTCTCTGCCTCTGTCTCTCGGGGGAGGGTGTGTGTGTGTGTGTGTGTGTGTGTGTGTGTGTGTGTGTGTGTGTGTGTGTGTGTGTGTGTGTGTGTGTGTGTGTGTGTTACATTGTAAGAAATAATTTGATGTCAATCTTGCAGATGTTTCCCTCATGTCTCTATTGAAGTATCTCTTCGCGTTGTCCCTCTTGGTGCAAATGAGAGATCTTACATATAATTTGATTCAAACTTAATTAACATATTTAAAGCTTTCCGACAGCGTACATCAACCGTATTGACCAAAATGCAGTGATATCTGCCTGGTGATCTAGTTTGTGGAAGCAGGGGGTCAGGTAGGAAAGAAATGAAGTTGTTTCCCCTATCGGAAGCTTATCCGTTCCCGTGACTATAA
Source organism: Conus betulinus (assembly GCA_016801955.1). Taxonomy (NCBI): domain Eukaryota; kingdom Metazoa; phylum Mollusca; class Gastropoda; order Neogastropoda; family Conidae; genus Conus; species Conus betulinus. The sequence continues at coordinate 543,383 of JADBJO010000421.1, read as the reverse complement.
AACAGCGTATTTTGACTTCCTTGCAGTGGCTGGAGTATATAATATTCTTTTGTAGCATGATGGAGTTGAGATGCGCCGGGGCTTCTGCAGATAACAGAATGAAATCCATTCTCAGGTAGCGGTGTACCTTTCTCTGCTTTCCTCCTCCTGTTCCCCACCTCACCTCCACCCCTCGTGCCCTCCGTCCCCTTCCATCGTCTCCCCTCCCCACCCCCCCCCCCTCTATCTCTCTCTCTTTTTCTCTTTTCATGTGATTTTTTTGGGGTGTATGCATGCAAACAGTTGGTGTCGATTTGGGGCGTACGTAGGTATGTACAATGCAATTAGGCCTAGATTTAAAAAAAAAAAAAAAAAAAAAAAAAAAAAATTTTAAGTAAAAAACACCACATAACTGGATCCAAAACTTTCAAAGAAACACTAAATAAGCAACTAACACCAAGATTAAGAAAATAAGGTAGACGTTAAAGTAAATGTCCAACTGGGCTCTTGATCAGTCCTTTGAACAACTTCAAAAATGTTCGTTTCGTCAGAGATGATGTCTTCAAAGACTGACATCGACGGTTCAGTGTTCAAACAACCAAGCAGGTAAATAGGGTTTCATTCTATCGCACAAAAATAGTAGATGGAACGGAGTGATTTGCTGGCCACAAATACAAGTCACATGTTTACAGAATTTGGTTTTAAAGGCATTAAGCCTCAATCTAAAAATCAAACTTTTTAAAATCCTCTCTTGGTAGAGATTCTTCATACCTGTTTTATTTGCTGATATCTTGTTAAATAATATTGCTGCTGTCTCCATGGTATACTTTGTCAGCTTCTATATCTCCATGGTATACTTTGTCAGCTGCTATATCCATGGTATACTTTGTCAGCTGCTATCTCCATGGTATACTTTGTCAGCTGCTATCTACGTGCTATTCTTTGTTAGTTGCTATCTCCATGGTATACTTTGTCAGCTGCTATCTCCATGGTATACTTTGTCAGCTGATCTCCATGGTATACTTTGTCAGCTGCTATCTCCATGGTATACTTTGTCAGCTGCCATCTCCATGGTATACTTTGTCAGCTGCCATCTCCATGGTATACTTTGTCAACTGCTGTCTCCATGGTATACTTTGTCAGCTGCTATCTCCATGGTATACTTTGTCAACTGCTGTCTCCATGGTATACTTTGTCAACTGCTATCTTCATGGTATACTTTGTATGCTGCTATCTCCATGGTATACTTTGTCAGCTGCTATCTCCATGGTAAACTTTGTCAGTTGCTATCTACATGGTATTCTTTGTATGCTTCTATCATCATGGTTTATTATTTCTGCTGAAATCTGCATGGTATTTTTTTGTCAGATGCTATCTACATGGTATACTTTGCTGCTATCTTCATGGTGTACTTTGCTTTTATCTTCATGGTAAACTTTGCTGTTATTTTGATTATATCCTTTGTTTGCTGCTATCTTTAGGATCTACTTTGTTGCTATCTTATGATAAACTTTTTATCTGCTGGTACCTTTATAGCATTGCTAGATTTGCCATTATCTTTATCGTATACTTTGTATGCTTCTATCATCATGTTTTTTTTCTGCTGCTGCTAACTGCTTGGTATTTTTGTCGAATGCTATCTACATGGTACACTTTGTCTGTAGCTGTTTTGATGATATACTTTGTTTGCTGCTATCTTCATGGTGTACTTTGCTGCTGCTACCTTCGTCATGTTTTGTGTGTGTGTGTGTGTGTGTGTGTGTGTGTGTGTGTGTGTGTGTGTGTGTGTGTGTGTGTGTGTGTGTGTGTGTGTGTGTGTTACCTTCATGGGATATTTTGCTGCTATCTCATGGTAAACTTTATCTGCTGGTATCTGTAGGGTATAGTTAAATTTGCCGCTATCTTTATGGTATACTTTGTCTGCTGCTGTTTTGATGGTACACCTCGTCTTCTGTTATCTTTCTTTCTTCTTCTTTCTTTCTTTCGTGTACGCAGGCTGATACTCCTGCGGACACTGCCTGTATAGACAGGCAGTGGAATTTTGTGTGTATGACCGTTTTTTTATTTCTGTTACCTTAATAGTGTACTTTATCGCTGCTATGTTCATGGCATACTTTGTCTATGGCTGTCCTCAGGGTATATACTTTATCTGGTTCTGTCTTCATGGCTTTCTTTGCTGCTATCTTCACAGTACAGTTCTCTGCTGCTCTCTTCTCGGTATACTCTATCTTCATGATGTCTTCATGGTGTACTTTATCTGCTGCTATCTTCATGGTACCCCTTTGCTTTCTGCTATCTTTATAGCATTTACTTTATCCGCTGTTATCTTTATGGTGTACTTTGTTGCTGGATGACCTTACCTGATGCTATCTTAATAGTATGTTTTGCCTGATACTAACTTCATGGTGCACGTTTTCAATTGCTATCCATATGATGATACTTTGTCTGATGCTATCATCATGGTATACTTTATCTGCTGCTATCTTCCTGGCATACTTTGTCCACTGCTATTTTTTTTATATTATTATGCTTTATCTGCTGCTGTCTTCATAGTATCCTTTGCTGCGATCTTCATGGCACACTCTTGTCTGCAGCTATATAACCATAGTGTGTTTCACCTGCTGCTACCTTTGTGGTGTACTGTATCTGCTGATAACTTCACGGTACACTTTATCTGCTGCTATCTTCACGGTACACATTCTCGTACTGCTATCTTCACGGTTTAGTTTGTCTGCTGCTATCTTCACGGTACCTTTTATCTCCTGCTATCTTTTACGGTACACTTTATCCGCTGCTGTCTTCACGGTACACTTTATCCGCTGGTATCTTCATGGGTTGTCCAGCAGCCGTGGCCATCAGCCAAAGCGAGGGCAGTGCCTTGCTTCCCTCCTTCGTCTAAATGCAAATAGGGACGTAACCATGATCACTGCCTCTCTCTCTCCCTGCTTGTCTCAACGCGCAACACTCCCTGGTCCCCTTCCCTTCACCCCTCACCCCTCACCCCCCCCCTTTCACCCCCCATCCTGCCTCCACCCCACCCCACCCCCAACCACTGCCCTCTGTGGTGTGATGCGAACCATGCGCCATAGCTATCTGCTGCGCGCTCGCCCCCACGTTGAACGCCAGTCACTGGGTGCTGTTGTTAGTCCTTATCTGATGTTCGTCCTTATCGGTCGAGACCACCCCACTTAACAGTGCATTTACCACCACCACCCCACCCCCCATCCCCTGCCTGTTGACTCATGCATTCAGCGTCGACGTCCACTCCTAAGTGTCCACTCCTAAGTGTTGTGAAAAATCAGGGGGGGGGGGGGGGGGGGGGGGGGGGGGGGGAGGGGGCTTGAAAGTGAAGCCAAAGTAGGGAAGTGTCTGAAGTGTGTCCACACGCGAGGACATACAATCAACTCTCCTGTCCATATGACAAACAATCAACCATCCTGTCCACACACTATACAATGGACTATCTTATCCACACACCGTGGCAAACAATGGACTATCCTGTCCACACACCGTGACAAACAATGGACTATCATGTCCACACACTGACAAACAATGGACTATCCTGCCCACATACTGACAAACAATGGATTATCCTGTCCACACACCGTGACAAACAATGGACAATCCTGTCCACACACTGACAAACAATGGATTATCCTGTCCACACACCATGACAAACAATGGACTTTTCTGTCCACACACTGACAAACAATGGACTATCATGTCCACACATTATGAAAAACAATGGACTATCATGTCCACACACGCACTGACAAACAATGGACTATCATGTCCACACACTGACAAACAATGGACTATCATGTCCACACACTGTCAAACAATGGACTATCATGTCCACACACCATGACAAACAATGGACTATCATGTCCACACACCATGACAAACAATGGACTATCATGTCCACACACTGACAAACAATGAACTATCATGCCCACACACTGACAAAAATGGACTATCATGTCCACACACCGTGACAAACAATGGACTATCCTGTCAACACACCATGACAAACAATGGACTATCATGTCCACGCACCATAACAAACAATGGACTATCATGGCCACACACTGACAAACAATGGACTATCCTGTCCACACACACTGACAAACAATGGACTATCATGTCCACACACCATGACAAACAATGGACTATCATGGCCACACACTATGACAAACAAAGGACTATCATGTCAACACTCCATGACAAACAATGGACTATCCTGTCCACACTCCATGACAAACAATGGACTATCATGGCCACACACCATGACAAACAATGGACTATCCTGTCCAGACACCATGACAAACAATGGACTATCATGTCCACGCACCATAACAAACAATGGACTATCATGGCCACACACTGACAAACAATGGACTATCCTGTCCACACACTGACAAACAATGGACTATCATGTCCACACACTATGACAATGGACTATCATGTCCACACACCATGACAAACAATGGACTATCATGGCCACACACTATGACAAACAAAGGACTATCATGTCAACACTCCATGACAAACAATGGACTATCATGTCCACACTCCATGACAAACAATGGACTATTATGGCCACACACCATGACAAACAATGGACTATCCTGTCCAGACACCATGACAAACAATGGACTATCCTGTCCAGACACCATGACACACACAATGGACTATCATGTCCACACACCTTGACAAACAATGGACCATCACGTCCACATACTGACAAGCAATGGATTATCATGTCCACACACTGACAAACAATGGACTATCAGGTCCACACACTGACAAACAATGGACTATCATGGCCACACACTATGACAAACAATCGCTGTTATCTCTGCATCCGATGTCAAACAGTTGCCTGTCACATTCACACTCCGGGATAAATAGTTTCGTTCACACTCATTGTCAAACAGTTGCCTGCCACATTCGCGTTCAGTTGACTATCACATACACATCCTAGGACATCAACGACACAGCGCAGACTGTCACATTTACAGTTAGTGACATCAATGACCGATCGTTGACCATCACATCCACAGTCAATCAATTCGAGGTTACCTGTACTTGTATCTATTCGTCTATGTACTTGTCTGACTATATTCAAGTTCGAAATGGCTGTGCCCAGTCTTGAATAAATGTTGATTTTTATTTGTTCATTTCTCCAGTCGTTGTTGCTTTGTAGATGTGTCTGGTACAGGGTATATAGGCAAGTTGGAACATCCTTTAAGGGGGGGGGGGGGGGGGGTGTCCTTGTTTGTTCTGTGTGCTCTCTGCTGTCATACCTGCTAGGCGATTCGATGTCATAAACAGCTTTCCTTTGGAGTTATAGGCGTGTATTTGTTTTCTTGTGGAAACAAGAGTTACTTCTTTGTTTTTTTTTACAGTCAATAATATCAACGATGAACAGCTGACTATCATATTCACAGTCAGTGACATTAATGGCGAATAGTTGTCTAACATCCTGTGGCTTCAGTGACAAACCGATGACTATCACATTCACTCTCGATGACATCAGTCACATAAGTCAGCTACCACATTTACATTCTATAACAAACATTCGACTGTCGTATTCACATTGGATGACACCAATGAAAACTAATCGACTGCTACATTCATTCTCGATGACACGCAGTTGACTTTTACATTCGCACTCGATCACAGACAATCAACTATATTGCATTCACGTCAGACGATAGAATAGTCGACTATCACATTCACACTCAATCACACACAGTTATCACATTCACATTCGATGACAAAAAGTGACCATCAGATTCACACTTGATGAAAAATAGTCAACTATCATATAGTGACTTATCCTGTGCTTTGTCTGTCCTTGGCGGTAACTAACCCCCTCTCTTTCTAAACTGTGCAGAGTAC
>JADBJO010000421.1:515000-520000 GCA_016801955.1 Conus betulinus | reverse complement strand
AAAATCCCCATATGCTATATGAAGATTCTGTGAAAATTACCCTGAGCGTGAGTGCTTTCTCCCCCTCCCCTCCCTCCCCCTCTCTCTCTCTCTCTCTCTCTCTCTCTCATCTCTCTCTCTCTCTCTCTCTCTCTCTCTCTGTATAATGTTAATGAATGAGTGGTGTGTGTGTGTGTGTGTGTGTGTGTGGTGTGTGTGTGTGTGTGTGTGTGTGTGTGTGTGTGTGTGTTGTTGTGTGTGTGTGCGCGTGCGCGCGTACGCAAGCGTGTGTGTGTGTGTTTTCCTAACAAATGATTGCTAATTTTAAGGCACACTGGCTGTTCTAAACGGGTGTGGGAATTGGAACCAATTTGCGGTAATGGCAATAGAGAGGATGAAAGAACACAACCCTGAGCCCTGCTCAACAGCAAGTGTGAGATGGAGGAGAAAATTGAGGAGAGGTGGGGGGTGGGGGGGGGGGGGGAGGAGGGTCGGGTGAAAACAGAGGTGGTCAAGGTGGTGCTGCGGAAGAGTCAGAGGATAAGAGGGTGTGTCGATGGTGAGAAGAGAAATCAGATGATAACGATAGTGCATTTCCTTTTGTTGGGAGACTAGATCTAACTTCAGGTAGCAATACAGATAATAAAGGTGTTAAGGTAAAGAGGAGAAGAGGCAGATAAAACTAAGACTGGTAAGTTGGCGGATGAGGTCAGGTGGTAGTAGGGATGGCGAGGTGTGGTAGTGAGGAGTAAGGTGGTAATTCACAGATGTGGTGAGGTGGTCGGGCGATGAGGTCAGGTGATAAAAAGGTGTGTGAAGATGGTGAGGAGGAGGGGGGGGGTGGAAGGAAATGAGGGTTGTAAAGGTGGTGGATGAGGTCAGGTGATAACAGGGATGGCAAGAAGGTAACGAGGAGTGTTGTTCGTCCTTCGATTTCGAAGATGACCATGACTTCAGTCTCAGATGGAAGATCGCTGAGTGTGGGTCCGCAGGTGGCTGGTGAGGCCGATCTGGGCCCGGAAGGAACACCCACATGTGGGACACATGTGGGTGGGTGCTACAGTGGAGGTGAAGGTAGCTCTAGCCTTGCGCGCGGCTCGCTTTCTCTCAGCTTCTGCTGTGCGTCTCTTCTCTGATGTACATGCACCCTTTGTGATGCTGCTTCGCCAGGCTGGGCGGGTCCAGGGCAAGCGACTCTCAGGTGTTGAGGTTGATGTCAGGTCTTTGAGGGACACTTTGAGGCAGTCCTTGAAACGTTTCTTCTGCCCCCCCCCTTTGCTCTTGCGCTGAGGAGTAACGCTTGTAGTAAGGTAGTAATAGATGTGGTAAAGTGGCAGGGAGGGGTGATCTGGTGATGATAGGGGTGGTAAAGGTGGCAGGGAGGGGTGATCTGGTGATGATAGGGGTGGTAAAGGTGGCAGCGAGGGGTGATCTGGTGATGATAGGGATGGTAAAGGTGGCAGCGAGGGAGGGGTGATCTGGTGATGATAGGGGGTGGTAAAGGTGGTAGGGAGGGTGATCTGGTGATGATAGGGGTGGTAAAGGTGGTAGGGAGGGGTGATCTGGTGATGATAGGGGTGGTAAAGGTGGCAGGAGGGGTGATCTGGTGATGAATAGGGGGTGGTAAAGGTGGTAGGGAGGGGACAGGTGATGATACAGGTGTTAAAGGTGTAGGGAGGGACAGCACGAGTCAGCTAATAACAGGTGTAGTAAGGGGGTGGGGAGGAGGGGTGATGTGATAATAGAGATGGTCAGGTAGTGGGAAGGAGTGGTCATTTAACAACAGGGGTGGGTCATATGGTGGGGAGGAGGGAGGGGGGTGTGGGTAATAGGCTGGGAAGGAGGGATAATGAAGGTGGTAATCTGGTAAGGAGAAAGGGTCAGGGTGATACTAGAGGTAGTAAGGTGATGGAGAGCGTGGTCAGGTGATCTTAGAGGTGGCAATATGGTGGGGGGGGGGGGGGGGGGGGGGGGGGTATGATGATAATGGAGGTGGTGATGCAATGGAGGGACCAGGTAATCGGTGTGGGGTAAGGTAGTGGGGATGGGGTGAGGTATGATAGAGGTGGTAAAGGGAATGACCAGTGGAGCAGTAGTCAGGTGATAGTAGGGGGAAGGGTACGTTGGTGGGGAGGAGGGGCATTTTTGGGTACAAGTCAAGGCATTATGATATGTAACACCCGGAACATTTCTTGTGTATGTCCAAGCATAATGACATCCAGTGCATTATTTGTGTCTGTCTAAGCATAGAGACACCCGGTGCATTTCTTGCGTCTGTCTAAGCATAGGGACACCCGGTGCATTATTTGTGTTTGTCTTAGCATAATGACATCCAGTGCATTATTTGTGTTTGTCTAAGCATAATGACATCCAGTGCATTATTTGTGTTTGTCTAAGCATAATGACATCCAGTGCATTATTTGTGTCTGTCTAAGCATAATGACATCCAGTGCATTATTTGTGTGTGTCTGTCTAAGCATAATGACATCCAGTGCATTATTTGTGTCTGTCTAAGCATAATGACATCCAGTGCATTATTTGTGTGTCTGTCTAAGCATAGGGACACCCAGTGCATTTTTGTGTTTGTCTTAGCACAGGGACACCCAGTGCATTATTTGTGTTTGTCTTAGCATAGGGACACCAGGTGCATTTTTGGTGTCTGTCAAGGTATAGTGACAACTTGTGCATTTTTTTTTTGTATCTGTCAAACCATTGTCATAGCCAGTGCATTATTACTGTCTGACAAGGCATCGTGATATGCAACACCTAGTGCGTTTACTCTGTCTGTCAAGGGCATTGTGACATCAAGAGCATTATTTGTGTCTGTCAAGGCATTGTGACCCCAGTGCATTATCTGTGTCTGTCAAGGTATTGTGACACCCAGTGCATTATTTTGTCTGTCAAGGCATTGTGACACCCCCCAGTGCATTATCTGTGTCAGTCAAGGTATTGTGACACCCAGTGCATTATTTGTGTCTGTCAAGACATGTGACACCCAGTGCATTATCTGTGTCAGTCAAGGTATTGTGACACCCCAGTGCATTATTTTGTCTGTCAAGGCATTGTGACACCCAGTGCATTATCTGTGTCAGTCAAGGTATTGTGACACCCAGTGCATTGTCTGTGACAGTCAAGGTATTGTGACATCCAGTGCATTGTCTGTGTCTGTCAAGGCATTGTGACACCCAGTGCATTGTCTGTGTCAAAGGTATTGTGACACCCAGTGCATTGTCTGTGTCAGTCAAGGTATTGTGACACCCAGTGCATTGTCTGTGTCTGTCAAGGCAGTGGGATCCGTAATACCCAGTGCATTAAGTGTGTCTGTCGAAGCATTGTGGTATTAACAGCTAGCGCATTATTTGTATCTATCAAGGAATGTGGTGTGTATACCCGCACTGTTATTTTAAGATATCTGTGTAGTCATAGATTGCATGAGATTTTCATTTGTGTACAACTATGATGTAAATTAATTGTACATGCTACACCCTCTGCGCTGTGTGCTGCGTGCCCTGTGGCCTATGAGGCACAGTGAGGACCAACCGTCATGAATGAGTGGAAAGATAAGGGCGTATGTAGCAGGGACTATCTCATGGTGAGGTCTAATGTAACCGGGGCCGGAATAACTCAGGTTGGTGAGCATCGGACTCGTAATCTTGGGACTGCGGGTTCGCATCTCCGCAAGGCCGTTTCGGTAACAGGGGGATCTTCACTCGGAGTTAACATTGGTTCTGACTCCATCCCCCACACAATCCTTCGAATGAGACTATAAACCCGAGGTTCCGTGTGTGAACGCACGCATCATAACATCTTGCACACACGTTAAACCATCACCAACTTTCGGAAGAGAAGGCCAGTTTCACCGTTGGTATGGATTACACGTTACACATAGCATGCACCTTCCCGAAATTGGAGAAGGGACTGCCTTAATGGCGGGATAAACAAAATGGTCATACAGCAAAAGTGTCATTATAATCAACATCATGGTGATTGTGGACACTAACAGAAAGATGTCTTTGTGAGGCCTGATGTAACATGGACTATATCATGGTGAGGCCTGATGTAACATGGACTATATCATTGTGAGGTTTGATGTAACAGGGACTATAACATGGTGAGGTCTAATGTAACATGGACTATGTCACGATGAGGCCTGATATAACATGGACTATATCATGGTGGGTCTGATGTAACAGGGACTATATCATGGTGAGGCCTGATGTAACATGAACTATATCATGGTGAGGCCTGATGTAACATGAACTATATAATGGTGAGGCCTGATGTAACAGGGACTATATCATGGTGATGTCTGATGTAACAGGGACTATATCATGGTGAGGTCTGATGTAACATGAACTATATCATGGTGAGGCCTGATGTAACATGAACTATATCATGGTGAGGTCTGATGTAACATGAACTATATAATGGTGAGGCCTGTAACATAAACTATATCATGGTGAGGTCTGATGTGAACATGGACTATATCATGGTGAGGTCCGGTGTAACATGGACTATATCATGGTGAGGTCCGATGTAACAGGGACAATATCATGGGGGTCTGATGTAACAGGGACTATATCATGGTGAGGTCTGATGTAATTTGGACTATATCATGCTGGGGAAGCTGATGTAATTTGGACCATATCACGGTGAGGGCTGATGTAGTTTGGACTATATATCATGGTGAGGTCTGATATATCGGAGACAATATCGTGATGATGTCCAACTGTCAGGAATTGGGGAGGGAGGAGGGGGGGGGGGGGGGGGAGATGAAGCCTGATGTAACGGCGACTAATATCAGGGTGAGGACAAAAAGGGAATGAGGAGGGGAAAGGAGGCCTCATTTTTAATGGGAACTATATACATGGTGAGGACAAAGGGAATGAGGAGGAAGATGAGGCCTAATCTAATGGGAACTATATCATGGTGAGGACAACAGGAATGAGGAGGAAAAATGAGGCCTCATTTAAAGGGAACGATACCATGGTGAGGGACAAACAGGAATGAGGGGGAGGATA
>JADBJO010000421.1:502500-505000 GCA_016801955.1 Conus betulinus | reverse complement strand
GGTGTTTATTTTTCTCTCGTTATCAAAATCTTCCCATTCTATACTCCTGGTGGTGAACAGCTTTTTGTTGCGTTCTCTCTTTTCTGTGTTCTTTCAACTGTTCATTATGTTTCTGTTCGTTTCCATGCGTTCTCTTTCTGTACCCCTGTCTTCCTGAGCTTTTGTTCAGTTCATTTTATTTTGTTCTTTCTATTTTGCATTCCTGTGGCCCTAATCATTTATTCTATTCTTTTCGTCACATCCTCTCTCGTCGCCTGTATTGTTATGGTTCTGGATTTTGGTTCTGTTCCTTTTGTTAGTTTTGTTTTTATTATGGTGATCCAGGGTTTTCCCTTTCGTTCATCTTGTCAAGTTCTCTCCTTTATTACTGTGGTCCTGGGTTTCTGTTCTGTCCTCATCTTCTTTGTATGGTGTATTCCTGCGATTCTGGGTTTTCATTCTTTCTGTTTGTCACGATTTTTGTATTCCTTTAGTCATGAGTTTTAGTTCTGTTCTTTCTGTTACGCCCATTTTTCCGCACTCCTATGGTCCTGGGTTTTGGTTCTATTCATGTTATCGCATTTTTTCTGTGTTCTTGTATGCCTGTTTGTTTATTCTGGTCTCCGTGTCACGTCCCGCACTTCTGTATAGCTGTAATCCCAGTTTTTGTCCGTTCGTTCATTTGGTTACGTCCCCTCCTTTCGTGATCCTAAAACAAAAATGAAATAGACTGCAACGTAATTGAAACCAAGATAATGTTGAAAGCAAAGCATTTTTAAATCACAATATGAAAGAAATAATGAAATTTTCGACATAGTTAGAACACTGGCTAGGACGCAACCCTTGGACTATTGTTGTGTGCACTCTCTATGTGGAAGTAATGTTTTGTGCATTTTCTATATTTCTATATAGCGGTATTGTTTTGTACATTTTCAATGTGAGAGTACTGCTTTTGTGCATTTCTTTGTGGGAGTATCGTTTTAGGCATTTCCCTATGTGGGAGTAGTGTTTTGTGTTTTGTGTTGTTTTTTTGTTTTGTTTTGTTTCGTTTCGTTTCGTTTTGATTTTCTCTATGGGATTACTGTCCATTGCCTGTGTGGGGATGCTGCGAAGGAATGGGAATGGAATGGAAGTTGGTTGGGGGGGATGATTGGGGGATATTGGTTCTGGTCTAGAGACCGCTGTTCTCCCATTCTTCACTTCCTTGTTTGGCCGCACTTAGTCATGCCATGTAGCTAAAGGGAACGAGGGGGGGGGGGGGGGGGGGGAGGAGGGGAGGAGGCGCTGGTGAAGGAAAGGGGAACGGAGTTGAAGGGAAGGGGAAGGTAGCTGGATGGAAGGGGAAGGTAGTTAAAACGAAGGGAAAGGCCGTTGAAGGAAAAGGGGAGTTTATGGAAGGGGGAGGTAGCTGGAAGAAAGGGAAAGATTGTTGAGGGGAAGGAAAGGGAAGCGAGTTAAAGGGAAAGGGAGTTTATGGAAGGGGGAGGTGGCTAGAAGAAAGGGGAAGTAGTAAAGGGGAGGAAAAGGAAGGTACTGAAAGGAAGTGGAAAGTGGTTGAGGGTGAGGGGAAGATAGTCTAAGGAAAAATGAAAGACAGTTGACAGAAAGGGGACGAGAAGGGGAAGGTAGTTGAAGGGTATGAGAAGGTAGTTGAAGGGAAGGGGGAGGTAGTTGAAGGGAAGGGGGAGGGTAACTGAAGGGTATGAGAATGTAGTTGAAGGGAAGGGGAAGGTAACTGGAGGAAAGGAAAAGACAGTTACAGTGGAAATAAAGGGGAGGCGAGGGCGGTTAAAAGCTAAGAGGAAAGTAGTTGAAGGAGAGAGGAGTGGGTTGAATGGGGACGGGGGAAATAGTTGAATGGAAGGGGAGGGTGGTTACAGGGAAGACGAAGGCAGCTGAAGAGAGAGAAACCGTTCCGTCATTGATACCACGGGTCAAGTTTCACAAACTTTTCATGTCCATTTTGCCCACTCTAGCCACTGAAGGTCAGACTGTGTCGAGTGTTCACCGAGTTCTTTGATTTCACTATTTCGTAGCTATGCGTATATGCTGGGTTTGGGAGAATGTCAAGCCTTAGTCAGGTCACAAAGGCTGATTCAAATGGAAACTGGCCTAATCGGATAACTGACAGGCTTTTGTATCTAGGTCTTTCTAACAGACCTGCCCACCAGCGTTCGTACTGAGCGCCTTGTGTGCATTGTATTGCTCAGTGACGGGGGGTGACAGCGACAGAAAGGACAGCCGTCACTTTCCGGCATGGGGCACACAGTGAAGGCTGCCATGATATTGCTTCCGGAAAGAGTGATGGGAGAGGAGTGGGGAGCGACTGGAGGGATAGGTGGGGGTGGGGTGTGATTGGGGGTCTTGGTTCCAGTCTAGCGACCGCTGTTCTCCCATTTTTCACTTCCTTTGTTTGACCGCACTTAGTCATACCATGTACTTAAAGGGAAAGGGGGGGGGGGGGGGGGGTTGGGGGGGAGGGAAGGCTGGTGAAGGTTAGGGAAAGGAGTTGAAAGGAAGG
>JADBJO010000421.1:477500-497500 GCA_016801955.1 Conus betulinus | reverse complement strand
ACCGTTACACAGAGGCCTTTTGAACAGCAGGCACTTTACGACCAGACGGGAAGGTCCTTTCGCTCTTAGTCTTTCAACATTTCCTCTTGCCACCCTCATCGCCCTCCCTCTCCACCCCGTCCCTGTTTCTTTCTGTTCACCCCACTCTCTTCCCCTTCTTCCAGAAACACACCACGGACATACACACACACACACACACACACACACACACACACACACACACAACACACACAGAGAGAGAGAGAGAGAGAGAGAGAGAGAGAGAGAGAGAGAGAGAGAGAGAGAGAGAGAGAGAGAGAGAGAGAGAGAGAGAGAGTTTCCACAAAAACTTACACACACACTATTTCTGGCAGTTTTATCATCGCATAGAAGAAAAACTCAGTGCAAATGCCATCCCAGATATCTGATACGTTAACTGGAATACAAAGTCCAAGACAAATGAGGAGAAAAGGGTCGGCTTTACTCGAACGCTTCATAAACAGAGGATCTGATCTGAAGGGAAAGAAAAGATAGGTGACAAAGTTAAATCGACGTCTAGCTCAAACTGACCTTGATGATGAAATTACAGCTCCTCAGCTGAATGAATCAATAGCTAAATGCAAAAAAAAATTTGGTGTTCCTGATCCAGACAAAACGAGGTATTAAACGACAAAAGACAGAAATTCGGTCTTTACCAGGACAGTTTTAATAAAGGCAATGTCCCTGAAGACTTATCATACACCTGCCTGAAGCCTCCGCCAAAACCATTAAAAGATCATCATCAGCTTGGTGGCTACTGCATAGACGTGGTATGTAAAATATGACAGTATGACCCATTGAAAGCGTCATGGTAAGAAAACTGGCAAAAGGTTGAAAATAGACAATCTTTACTACCAATCAAGGAGGTTGTAGAACAGGCGAAAGGACAGAGGAAAGTGCGGCCATTTAAACGTATGGATTATATGAATGATTTCAAAGAAAGTAAGAAATACTGGCAGTAGCATCAGACCTGGAAGGTGCGTACAACAAAATCCAGTTTTTTGCTTCTCATGGAACTTTTCCATAACTGTGGAGTCAGCGGGACATTTACATGATGGATCGCGGCAGCATTTTAGGAGCGAATAGTCATCCAGTGATTTGGGAACTGGATATCCGAAACTCATAAACTGTCAATGGGATTACCTCAAGGTGCTCCCGTGTCCTCTATTTTGTACAAAGTTTACACCAAAGGCCTTTCAGTGTTAAATAGAAATCGAACTGCGCGAGTGCTAACATTAACAGATAACGGTTTAATCTACAAATCGTCGAAGAATGCTCGAGAAAGAACAAAAGCACTCCAACAACAATATCTCAGCAGTATTAAAACTTATCGTCCATCAACCCTTCAAAAGTACAGACATTTGTCTGCACTCTCAACAAGACATCAGAGAAATTACCCTCACCAGTTTTCTTCGATTAAAAAACAAATTGAACTGACAACCAACGCTACTTGGATGTTGGTTTTAGTGAACTACTGACCTTCAGAAAAAAAGTGTTTAGAATATCGTTATTAAATGCCAAAAGAGCCTTTTGTCATGAAAGCAATGGCAGCTAAAAGCAGTGAACACACACCATCTCTACCGACTGTATCAGGCAGTTGTGCTCTGTGTGATTGATTGTGGATTAGGGGTTAAAACACACTAATCCAGAGGAGTCTTCTTGAATTAGAAAAAAATCAAAGTGAAGCAGTGATTCTTATCTTGGGAATTACAAAAGACACACCTATTGAAATGGATGCATTACCTGCTTGACCATCCTTCAGTGCAGGTCAGACACAAACTAGAACAGGTGAAGGCATACTTCAAAGTACTTTACAACCCCCCAACCCCTCTAAACGAGGCAGTCAAGGAAAAAAAAAAAAAACGCTTGTCTGTGACGTGGAAGATAATGAGTGGGAAAGACAAATCAACAAACTCGTGTGTGCTAGTTATCAGAACTCAAAGAAATCAAGGAACTGGAAACGGATTGTGACTACTTCAAGCACCTCTACCAACATACCGTCGTCGCACCAGAGCTTGTACGGCGCTGTCAAGAATACCCGGAAGGCAAAACCAGAACCCTGTCGATGGGGTTCATCATCCTTTGTTCACTGGACTTTTAAATCAGCCCTTTGCCAATCGATAGCCACCTTCATCGTCTGTGATAGTGTGGAGCTGTGGCTACTATCTCCCCTGTACCATGGAACACCCTGCCTGGCTCTCCACCAATCAGTCTCAAATGAGAGGATGCTGTTCCCTCCTTCAGATCGATGGGTGATAAAAGGGACAAATGGTCGTCACATAGCCACGACAGGAATCGCTGAGGCTGACCGAGTTCATGTCTAATGAACGTTTGCATTTCTTCATGAGCAAAAATAGAACAACTGCACCAGCCGCCGTGGCGAAGTGGTTAGCGTCGGGGACCACACAGTCGAGTTTCATCCACTTAATGGATGCGTTTCTGAGAGTGTTGCTCAAAAATTTCCTGACCAACACTGCAGGTGTCTGTATCTCTTGGGCCTGGTTGACGCCGGGATATATTATGAAAGGAAGCGTAGAGTACAGCCCTGTCATGTAGTCTCAGACCGAAATGGAAATCCGTAGCATCATCATAATCATCCTCATTCTCATCGATCAGCATAAAAAAAAAAAGTCTCAAATTCTGTGGCCCTTCATGCCCTGCTCTCACTGTGACCTCAGTTTCAATGTCCTCTCTCCGCGTCTGTGGCCTTGGTTTTGGTTCCGTCGGGGTCACCGGTATCGGCGAGTCCATGGGGGCTGTCGTTGGACGGACGTGGTGGCGCCCCTCCGGAGGGAGAGCTCACTCACGCCCGGCTCCGCGACTAAGCAATTATTGTCGTCAGTAGGGGGCTTAGTAGGTGGTGTCCTGCGTATGTTAGATCAGAACAGGCGCCACTGAACACCACTGAAGTGACTCGGCAGCAGTGCAATGTCTCCTCCGGTGGGTTGCCTCTTGACGACTTGACATTGACTGCTGCCTGTGGATTGCCGGTGCCGGGGCTGCGGCGGGGCCGACCGGGCCGTGGCTGTGGACAGGGTGTCGGAATGAGCGGTGTGGGTGCACTGCGTAGTAGTAGTAGTAGTAGTAGTAGTAGTAGTAGTAGTAGTAGCAGCAGCAGTAGTAGTAGTAGTTTCTTTATTTCGTTATTTCAGCCGGTATTGTCTCAAGTTCATTATTTCGTTATTTTAACCCGCATCATCTCACTTTCAATCTCGGTTCCATTCCGTTCTTCCAGACTAAAATCTGCACCCAATTCGAAGAGATAAGTGATGTGTGTGTTCGTCCTTCGATTTGATTGCTTTTGAATGTTATTTACCTTGCTGAAGAAGACCAAATAAATCGAACCACGCAGTGTATTTTTGTTTTTAAATATTCATTTGTTCTTTCATTCGGCAGTACAGTGATTCCGTGTTTGCTTTCGTTTCAGTTTCCACTTCCAGTGAGCTTGTTTTGAAACTCACGTTGTAGGTCATGTTGTCTTATTAGTCCCTCAAGGTCCCTGCACTAATGTAGGTCATGTTGTCTTATTAGTCCCTCAAGGTCCCTGCACTAATGTAGGTCATGTTGTCTTATTAGTCCCTCAAGGCCCCTGCACTAATGTAGGTCATGTTGTCTTATTAGTCCCTCAAGGCCCCTGCACTAATGTAGGTCATGTTGTCTTAT
Source organism: Conus betulinus (assembly GCA_016801955.1). NCBI lineage: Eukaryota > Metazoa > Mollusca > Gastropoda > Neogastropoda > Conidae > Conus > Conus betulinus. The sequence goes on along the minus strand of JADBJO010000421.1, from coordinate 493,819 downwards.
TAGTCCCTCAAGGCCCCTGCACTAATTAGGTCATGTTGTCTTATTAGTCCCTCAAGGCCCCTGCACTAATGTAGGTCATGTTGTCTTATTAGTCCCTCAAGGCCCCTGCACTAATGTAGGTCATGTTGTCTTATTAGTCCCTCAAGGCCCCTGCACTGATGTCGGGAGGCGCAGCCGTTCAGTCATGGGGTTTTGCGATTACTCTCATTTGATTTAGTTAGCCGTGAAATGACAATGAGACACATGTAATCTGTTGTGCTATAAAATGAATCATACATATTGAAGAATTCGTACCGTTTTTAACGCATACAAAATCACATACACACACGCACGCACGCACGCACGCACGCACGCACGCACGCACGCACACACACAACACCCACAGACACAGACACACACAACACCCACACACACAGACACACAGACACACACACAGACACACACAGACACACACACACACACACACACACACACACACACACACACACACACACACACACACACACACACACACACACACACACACACACACACACACACGGGCGCGCGCGCGTGCTTTGTGTTGACTGCTGATGAACTCTCCTGAAAGACGTATGTCCTCTGTCTTGCTATTTATTCACACGGTTCGTCGATGTGTTCGTCCTACCAACCCATCCATTGTTGGAATCAAGTTCTCTGATGATACTGCCATGGACCCCCTCATACACCACTGGAATGAAACAACGAACAGAGAAATCCAAAAGAGTTGACTGATGTTCTATTTAAAAAAATAAATAAATAACCTTAAGCTTGAGCTCAGTATTTTAAAACCTGGGAAAATAATTAAAGATTTTTTTTTACCTCACCATTGTCTGTGTAAGGTCACGACCACTAACGAGTTCGAATCATCCAAGTTTCTAGGTGAGTACATCTTTTACATACTCAGCTGGGACGTAAGCATTACATCATCTTGAAAGCAAGCACGGCAAAGGTTCTATTTTCTGCGTCAGTTAAAGAAATGTTTGGTACTAGTACTGCAGTCCTCACCCAATTCTACCGATCCATCATTAAAAGAGTAGTTACTTTTTCGACCACTGTCTGGTATGGATCTGGTTCAATCGAAGACGAGGGGGAAAAACGTGTGGTTCAAAACCGCCCTGAAAATAGGGTAAAGGTGGGGGGGGGGGGGGGGGGGGGGGGGAATGCTACCTCTAAATAGTATCCTCAATATGTGCACAGCACGCAAAGCAAGACCCGTCATATACCGGGGAGACGGAGAGGAGACCGAGAGAGAGAGAGAGGAGAGAGAGGAGAGAGAGAGAGAGAGAGAGGGAGAGAGGCGAGAGGAGGGGGAGGGAGAGGGAGGGACAGAGAGAGAGGAGGGAGAGAGACAGAGAGAGAGAGAGAGAGAGAGAGAGAGAGAGAGAGAGAGAGAGAGAGAGAGAGAGAGAGAGAGAGAGAGAGAGTTAAGTTTCCAAAGTGATAGAAGAACGATGTACTCTAGGTCAAAATATACCGAAAGTAACGCGCGCGCGCGCGCGCGTATGTGTGTGTGTGTGTGTGTGTGTGTGTGTGTGTGTGTGTGTGTGTGTGTGTGTGTGTGTGTGTGTGTGTGTGTGTGTGTGTGTGTGTGTGTTTCTGATACATTCTGAGTGCATGTGTATTGTAGATTTAGTGGGTGTCACTTCGGGCACCACACAATTAAACAAATAAACGGAAACGCTGTACACACAAATGGTTCTGTTGCAAGGCATACTATCATGACCTCTACATGCTGCCAGTAAAGGGTATTATATTTATATCTTAAGGATGTTTTCACTTTTTACATTTATATTTGTTCATCCAGTTTTCCACTCCTATTTTCTGTCTGTTTTAACCAATATGATCTCTCTCTCTCTCTCTCTCTCTCTCTCTCTCTCTCTCTCTCTCTCTCTCTCTCTCTCTCTCTCTCTTCTCTCTCTCTCTCTCTTTTAGCAGCATGCTTGATGTACTCATTATCTACTTGTATGTATTGTCAATGATCAGCTAGTAGGGCATATACAATTCAGTGTTTTCTGTTACTTGGTAGACTTACTCTCTGTTGTCTTTAGTTGTGTTTCTGAAAATGTTTGGATCCTCTTTTCTGGGTTTTCACAAAACAACAAATAGAAATTGTATTTTGAACGAATTGCATACAGCGACGTGCTAAACAGCTGGCTTACTTCCCCCTCGGTCGGCAGATGGTCTCTAACCTCCGTTCTCATCCTCCGACCGCCCCCCTTCCGTTTTATTTCATCACATTTGCCTACAACCAGTCCCTAAGTACGCAGTAGCCGAGACTTCAAATAGCAATACCTCCCTCCTCCTTCTTCTCCTCTTCTTCCTCCTCCTCCTTCTCTTCCTCCTCCTCCTTCTCTCCTCCTCCTCCTCCTCCTCCTCCTCCTCCTCATCTGGTTCATGTAAACGGGGGTATTTTGGTCATAGGGATCGTGTGAGCATAGGTCTCGGGTCATATAGTTCGTGTACGTATGGGCGTTCGGATTATGTACTTCCTGAGAGTGCGGGTGTTTGGATTATATAGTTCGTGTAAGTGTGGGTGTTTGGGTTATATAGTTCGTGCAAGCGTGGTGTTTGGGTTATGTAGTTCGTGTAAGTGTGGGTGTTTGGGTTATATAGTTCGTGTAAGTGTGTGGGTTTGGGGTCATATAGTTTGTGTGAGTGGGTGTTTGGGTTATATAGTTCGTGTAAGTGTGGGTGTTTTGGGTTATATAGCTCGTGTAAGTGTGGGTGTTTGGATTATAGTAGTTCGTGTAAATGTGGGTGTTTGGATTATATAGTTCGTGTAAGTGTGGGTGTTTGGATTATATAGTTTGTGTAAATGTGGGTGTTTGGATTATATAGTTGTGTAAGTGTGGGTGTTTGGGTTATATAGTTGTGTAAGTGTGGGTGTTTGAGAGTTATATAGTTCATGTAAGTGTGGGTGTTTGGGTTATATAGTTCGTGTAAGTGTGGGTGTTTGGGTTATATAGTTCGTGTAAGTGTGGGTGTTTGGGTTATATAGTTTGTGTAAGTGTGGGTGTTGGGTTACATAGTTCGTGTAAGTGTGGGTGTTTGAGTTATATAGTTGTGTAAGTGTGGGTGTTTGAGTCATATAGTTCATGTAAGTGTGGGTGTTTGGGTTATATAGTTCGTGTAAGTGTGGGTGGTGTTTGGGTTATACAATTGGTGGAAGTGTAGGTGTTTGGGTAATGTAGTTCAAATAAGTGTGGGTGTTTGGGTTAAGAAGTTAAGTGTGTATGTGTATGTGTGTGTGTATGTGTGTGTGTGTGTGTGTGTGTGTGTGTGTGTGTGTGTGTGTGAGAGAGAGAGAGAGAGAGAGAGAGAGAGAGAGAGAGAGAGTTTTTGTTTAGTTTCTTAGTGTATGAAGGCTCTGTCAGAACGTTTTGTTTGTTCTTTAGTGACTGATGGCTGTGTCAGTGATTTTTCCCTTAGTGTCTGAAGGCTGTGCCAGTGAGTTTTGTTTAGTTCCTTACCAGCTGAAGGCAGTCTCAGTGCCGTTTGCTTGATGCTTAGTGACTGAACCTTTCTGTCAATGACGCTTTGTTACTCAGTGCCTGACAGCTGTGTCAGTGACGTTTTGTTTGTTCCTTTGAGTCTAAAGGCTTTGTGAAGGACGTTGTGTTTGTCTCTTAGTGATTGAAATTTATCAGTGCCGTTTTTGTTCGTTCCTTGATGACTGAAGTCTTTGTCAGTGACGTTTCGTTTGTTCCTTACGGACTGGAGGTTCTGCAAGTGACGTTCTGTTTGTTTATTAATGACTGAAGGCTTCATCAGCGAAGTTTTGTTTGTTCCTTTATGACTGGAGGCTCTGTGAGTGACGTTTTGTTTGACCTATAGTGAGTGAAAACTCTGTCGGTGATGTTTTCCCGCTTAGTGACTTCAGGCTCCGTGAATGACGTTTGTTTTGTCCCAAAGTGACTGACGGTTCTGTTAGTAAGATTTCGTTTGTCCTTTACTGACCGAAGGTTCTGTAAGTATATGAATGTGCATCGTTTATGACACGAACGCAATGGTCTCTCAAGAATGTCTAAGTCTGTCCCATAATGGCATGACATGTGAGGACTATCAGTGACGTCAAATTTTGTCCCATATTTACATGATGTGTAGTGTGTTAGTGACATCAGAGTTTGCCCCTTAGTGACACCACGTATAGGTGAAGCGTTGTTGAAAGTGAGTTCTATCATGAACGGGTACCAAACGTTTTAGTGCGCAAATCTGGCAACAAATCGAGTCGGAATAAAAAAAAAATTAATTGTTTTTCACGTCTTTTTCTGTTTGAAAATCGATGTTAATTCCACTCAAAAAAAAAAAAGGAATAAAAAAAAATTAATTGTTTTTCACGTCTTTTTTTCTGTTTGAAAATCGATGTTAATTCCACTCAAAAAAAAAAAAAAAAAAACGAAATGCATACAATCTGGGGGGGGGGGGTGTGGGGGGGGTGGGGGGGGGGGGGGGGGGAGGGGGTGGGGGGGGGGGGGGGGGGGGGGGGGGGGGGACGGGGTCCGAAACCTAAACCCTGAAGACGATGACATTTTTGAGGATTGCAATTTCCTTCTTGCTTTTCACTCCATGGAAAAGTCTTAATCCGGCAAATGAAGGAAAATAGATGACAGTTGAGTGTTATAGAAAGAAGGACTAGGCATATGTTTTATCCTTGCCTTTTACACACCCACGGAATTACAGGACAATTTAGTAATTGCATCAGATATAGCTGGGAGCGCGCGCGAAAGTTCTGAATTTCAGTGGAAATACCTGAAACGTGCGCAGAAACAGACAGTGTAACCTATACTGCAAAATGGGAAAGAACAAAACGTCAAATACGCCATGACATGAAAATAAGAGGGCAATTGGTGAAAATAGAGGGCAGGGGGGGGGGGGGGGAGGGAGTGGGGGGAGGGGGGTAGTGTAGTGGTGGGGGGGGGGGGTGTAATGCCTGCTGAAAGCCCACTGTTGCTGCTAAACTGCACCGTTTTCATTTCTGTAGAGTAGAACGGATAAGTTTGTTTTGGGAAGAGGTTTCCCAGCAAACGACCAGGCTTCATGCCACCCTAGGGATCACTTACTTTCCTTCGGTTTGATCCCGTTAGCGACAGTACGCGTTAACAACGCTACGCAGGTCTGTCAGTGCCGTCAGAGGTTTAAGTCTGTAGTTATAAATCGCGTAGGGCCTGTTAGTGGCGTCCAAGCTTGTCCCCTAGTGACATGACGTGTAGGGTCTGATAATGACGTCAAAGTTTGTGTCATAGTGACATGGCGTGCAGGGTCTGTCAGTGACGTTAAAGTTTGTGTGTAGTGACATGACATGTAGAGTCTCAGTAACGTCAACGTTTGTCCCGTTGTGACATGATGTGTATGGTCGTTCAGTGACGTCAAAGTTTGACCCGTTGTGACATGATGTGTATGGTCTTTCAGTGACGTCAAAGTTTGACCCGTTGTGACATGATGTGTATGGTCTTTTCAGTGACGTCAAGATTTGTTCTGCAGGAACATGACGTTTGGAGTCTGTCAGTACGTCAAAGTTTGTTTGTCCCGCTGTGCATGACGCGTAGGATCTTTCAGTGATATCTAGGTTTGTCCCTTGGTGACAGGACGTGCAGATATATCAGTGACGTCAATGTTTGTTCCATCAAACTCTGACATCAAATTCCAACAATCCAAAGTTCACACACACGCACACACACACACACGCACACACACGCGCGCGCGCGCGCGCGCGCGTTTCGGCTGTTGTGCAGGTATCCAGAAATGGTAAACGAGATTCTTGTGGAGCAAGCATGGAAGAGCAAATGATCAAAAATGAGTTTTAAAAACTACACCCAAGATGTGTGTACCAACTCAATATATAGATACAGTTGTTTGTACCGACCCAATATATTGTTATGTACCAACCCAATATATCGTTATGGTGTCTACACAGATTTGGTTCCGCTTCTTGGCAAAGTGTTAACAACCGTTCTGAAAGCATCAGCTGAAATACACCCGGCCTTCGTTCTTTCCCAATTCCTCCACTCTCCAAATGCATGCACACACACACACACACACACACACACACACACACACACACACACACACACACACACACACACACACACACACACACACACAAACGCGCGTGCAATTGTGAATATTGATGGCTTTGAGCTACATTTATGATGTTCCCATGCCTTTTCACAATATTCTCATATGTGTTGATTCAAAATCTGTCTTGCAGTCTCTGGAATATTGGGATGGTAAGGCTCGGAAAGATTTACTTTTTGAAATTCATCACCTCATACACTGTTTAAGGATTCAAGGAATATGTATTGACTTTTGCTGGGTTCCCTGTCATAATCGGTTGAAATGGAATGAAGCAGCAGACATACTTGCTAAAACTGGAGCTAAACATTGCCTCGATCGTAATTCATTATCTTCACTGAAAACATCTTCGTCAGAAATGTTGCTAAAGTTAGAAAATTGTGTTTATAACAGAAATTTTTGGAGAAAATCTCAAATATGTACATACTTGTCCTCGTCACATTTCTAAGATAGTAACAAAACTCAAGTTAAATGCATGGAACACAAAGTATTCTTGCCATGTTTTTTGTACTCGTGGTAATCCTATTTCAGTGCATCATTTGTTGAGAGAATGTTCTGTCTTAACTCCAATGTATAAAGAAAATTCTATTGATATCAACTTCCAAGATATCAGTCAAATATTGTCCAGCCCTTCTATCATAAACATTGCTACTATTATCGCACAATCTAAAATTGCCAAGCTGCTTTGATGCGTGTTTATTTTTACCACTAATTCAAAAAGTTATTGTTGTTATTTTTTATCTTTGAGGTTAAGCTTTGTTAGTTGGAGATGACGTTTTAAATTATTTTTCGTCTAATATCATCAATGGTGAACAGACGTTAAATAAACCACTGAACTGAAATGAACTGAACGCGCGTGCAACGCAACGCAACGCAACGTAACCCAAGCGACACAACACAATACAACGTACGTTTGCATTGAGAATTGTGCAGCACACAGACGTTTCCGTTTCTGTTTCAACGCAAACATTTAAAGTTAAACACTTGTAAGGTTCAGCATCTGAAAACACATTCTGATCCATGCGAATGGTTCAATGGTCCCACGAATACGTCATATTGATTTTGTCTGATTGTATTAGTTTCCGGCGAAGGTGAACGACTTCATTACCAACTCGAATGTGCATGTAGGCCTTCTCTATAAGATTTAGCAGATCGGTCAGCGACCAAGCTGTTTCTGTCAGTGATCATTATCTGATCAGCGGAGACGGTGTAAGACCTGGTTACGTCATCCATGATGTCTGTCGGTTATGGTGGCCGTTTCTGCTGCAGGAACGCCACTGGTTGGGTAATGGAGTCCCAACAACGTTTAGGTAACCCTGCATACCGTTTGCAAAAAGCATCTCAATCACCAGACGGAATTCTACAATGTCTGTACGTACTTCGGGAGGGAGTCTAGCGGGAGGAATTATGGGCCACAAAAAAAAAAAGAATTGAGCATTGGTTGAATGTTAATAAGCTCCAACCAGCAACTGTAAACCAAACTGACTGGTGCAGCGATCGTACAGAATGTTGTTGTAGAGTGGTTCCATACTTCATTGGAATTTCTTCAGGGCTGCTTTCTATCCCCTACACTTTTCAACATAATCTTTAACAGGTCATAACTGATTCACTTGTCGATCGTATCAACATAATCAATTTTGGAAGAAGAAGAACCATCACGGACTTTAGGTTTGCAGATAACATGATAGGCAGTGAACAAGAACTTGGCCAAGCTTGATCGAAGACTGAATAAAACATCAAGTTAATGCATGTAAATCAGTGCCGAGAAGACCGAGCTGAAAGTCAGTCATATCAATGTTTTCATTGTTAATAATATAAGTGTCTATGGGCAGAAGCGAGAAACTTTTCAATGGTTCACTCTCTAGGAGCCATCGTTAGCAATGAGGGGTCCAAATCAGAATTGTTCTCAAGGGCATCAAGATAGTATTAGCAATGTCCAGACTAAAAATCTGTATAAAGACAACTGATCACGAAACGCAAGATTAGGCCCCTGCATGCCCTGATATCTTCTGTCCACCTGCGCGCTCATGAGACTTTGACCCTCGACATAGGAAAGAAGAACCAGGCCATGGAAATGAAGTGTTACAACAAGATACTAACCCCCAGATGTACTCATCATATCACCCATCAACATGTACATCAGACCGTGTAACAACGCATCGGACCTAAAGGCGCTATGTTTGGTCCTACACTGGCCTCATGGTACTCCACTCGGCCCTGCAGGCATTGGGACCTAAGTCCTAATGGCACTATGTTTGTCCCACACTGGCCTCATGGTACTCCACTCAGCCCTGTAGGCATTGGGTCCTAATGGCGCTATGTTTGGTCCTACACTGGTCCACATGGTATTCTACTCGGCCCTGCAGGCATTGGGTCCTAAAGGCGCTGCACTGGCTCCTACTAGTACCGAGTCCTAACGGCACAGTACTGGGCCTACTGGTACTCGGTCCTAATGGCACTCTATTGGACTTTACCGGTACTGGTCTTAATGGCACAGTACCGGATCCTACTGGAACTGAGTCTTAATGGCACTGTCCGGGGTCCCACTCGTATTGGGTTCTTGTGGCACCAGCTTTTAAAGGACAATCGAGACAGAACAATCGAGAATTGCTGTGTTTCACGAAAACTTTTTTTTTCTGTAATCAAACTGTACTTCCTTACTCAAAAGCCTCAAGCGAACACAGGCCATCTGACACATTTCTCTGGAGTACTTGTCACTGGGTGTCCTTTTTCTCTCTGCACACTTAGTTCCTTTCCTCTTTGCTACGCCTTAGTGTCTATTCTGTAGTTGTTTATAGATTGTTCCCTCTTACTTCCTCCTTGTGGGTTCCATGTCACTCTGACAGGTGGTGGTTAGATGCTGGCTCTCGAAGAGTGTATCTTACCCAGACACTCTTCCTCATCAGTATCTGTAGGGTAACTGGCTTCTGTCTCGCCTTTTGCCACAACTCCACAGACCCGACATTGTCTGACGACCGGATGTCAAAAATACGCCTCAGACAGGTGTTAAAAATATCTGTCTTCTGCTGCATGGCTTTGTTCTTCCTCCTCATCGCAGATCCGTACATCGTGTGACGTTTGAATAGAAGATGCGCAGTTTTAAAACTGTGCTGGTTCTCCTTAATCTATCCTTGCAGTGATGTCTCATTATGAAATAGTCCTTCGAATGAGATTATAAACCGATGTTCTGTGTGTGAACGTACGCATAACATCATGCACACACGTAAAATCCCATCACCAACTTTCGGAAGAGTAGGCCAGTTTGGCCGTTGGTATTGATGACATGTTACACATAGCATGCACCCTGCATGAGAATTGGAAAGAATGAAGAAAAGTAAGGAAATTGAGTGAACGATATTGAACGATATTGACTGGATGACACGGGAAACGACTGAATGAAGCGTCAGCTGGCAGCTCTTCAGTCGGCACTAACCAGGTAGGCATGTAGTGCGGATTGTAAAACGCTTAGAGCTTGGTCTCTGGCCGAGGATAGGCGCTATATAAGTATTCATAATAATAACAATAATAATAATTGAAAGAGCCAGGTCATCAGTAAAGTCGAGATCTTCCAGCTGTCCACTGTGTTCCATTGCTCCTGCCTGTTGCGGTGGTCTTCATATCCCATCCATGACTAGGAGAAAGAGGAATGGGAAAATAAACATCCTTGTCAAACTCCAGTTTTTACCTCAAAACTGATACTACTCTGAGCTGGTTTGCACGAGCAACCGTGCATGAAATGCCTTTGTCAGATACCCTGGACTAGGCAAATGAACTGGTCAGGCACTCCATAATGTTTCGGCAGTGTCTACAGCGTCTCTCTGTCCAGGCTGCCGAAACGCTTTTCTATAATTTATGACTGTGTAGACGGGAGTACTCTCCCTCTCTCTCTCTCTCTCTCTCTCTCTCTCTCTCTCTCTCTCTCTCTGTGTGTGTGTGTGTGTGTGTGTGTGTGTGTGTGTGTGTGTCACACAAACACACACACACACACACACACACACACACACACACACACACACACACACACACACACACACACACACACACACACACACATGCACATACAAACTTATTCACAAACACTTCGCATACATGTATGTCTCAAAATTGACGGAGAGGGGGGAGGGGGAGAGACAGACAAACATACAAACAGACAGACAGACAGACAGAGATTAACTATGACCAGGATTATTTTACAATAGGCTTCATTTATTTTTTCTGAAACTTGCCGTTTTGCTAAAGATTGCAACACAAGTATCAAAAACATGTGTGCTTGTGTGTATGGAAACACACATACAGAATCCCTATCCAAGAAAAAGAAACTTTCTAAATATGTGTTAGTGTAATATAATCCTAGAACTGAAATATGAAGGTGAAAAAGAAAATGAGAGGACTAGAACTCAACACCAAAAGCAGCAAGGACTCATTAGAAAGTTTACGCATCTTTTAATCCAGTGTAAAGGAGGAACTCCGAATAAAGGTGAGAGAGAGAGGCAGAGGTAAAACAAAAATGTTTGTTGCTTTGATTATGTATTCATTTCGCTGATTTCTTTTTTTTTTTTTTTTTTTTTTGCAACCAGCCGAGTTTTTGCGTATTTATTTTACTCATTACGTCAGCACGAACTTAAACGATTTCCATTGGAAGACATGATCAACTTTTCTTCATGAACGGCTTATTTCAATGCACAATCATTTAGCTAGCAGTTTTTGTTGACGCTGCAAAAGATCCGGTTTCACTGTCCAAAGCGAAAATCTGTGGGAAAAGGTCATCCGCTAAATATATCTCATATATAGCTTTTTTTGTCTGTCTATCTGTCTGTCTGTCGCTGTCTGTCTGTCTCTGTCTGTCTGTCTCTGTCTGTCTCTGTCTCTCTGTCTCTCTGTCTCTCTGTCTCTGTGTCTCTGTCTCTGTCTCTCTCTCTCTCTCTCTCTCTCTCTCGCTCTCTCTCTCTCTCTCTCTCTCTTATTGTTAACACAGATGTATATATGTAACGTGTTCGAGTGTACATGCATGCATGTGTGTGTGTGTGTGTGTGTGTGTGTGTGTGTGTGAGAGAGAGAGAGAGAGAGAGAGAGAGAGAGAGACAGACAGAGACAGACAGACAGACAGACAGACACAGACAGACAGACAGACAAACTGAGGCGGTGAAACAGACCAAGAGATACACAGATAGACAGACAATTAGACAGACACAGAAAGCTAAGCAGAGACATAGAATCTGAGAGACAGACTGACGAACGTAACAGACAGGAGCCAGAGAGAGAGAGAGAGAGAGAGAGAGAGAGAGAGAGAGAGAGAGAGAGAGAGAGAGAGAGAGACTGGGGGGAAAGAGCACTTGTAGCATCGTTCAGTGTTCGTACTGCACTGCGCTTGGCACGGCGCTCCACTATAGACATTCTGTTTCAGCTCTGCCTTTGTCCAGGAAAAATGACAGACACAGCAATTTCTCTGGATGTGTTTCCCTGAAGTTGATGAGTTCTACTTGTGTGTTGTGTTTTGGGTAGTGGCCGTATCGCCTTGCAGTGTAGGCTTTCTCTTGATAACATCTTGTTTGGTGTTCCTCTTCCATTGCTGGCGTGCTGGGGGTGGGGTGGGGGGTGGGGTGGGGGTGGAGACATCTCTCCAGCATTTCCCTCCCTTGCAACATTTAGACTGACCCTTAATGGTCTGTCTCGTGTGTCTGATGGATGTATAGTCTCTGCCCGTTTGTCTGTTCGTCTTGTAGTTTGTCTGTCTATCTGTCTGTCTATCTGTCTGCCTCCAGCTTCCTCTCTGTGAAAAGGTGTGAACATAAACAAACATGTACACCAACACGAGGGACTGGAAGACGGGTGGGTGGTAATCACATTATGAAGATTGATAGATTTCTATGAATTGGTAATAGCCTAGGTTAACGGTGATGAGCTTCACATCCTTGGATTATTCAAATTTTGGCAATAGGTAATGAGGTTTGCACCCGTGGAGTGGTATGCTATCAGACAAGAGACTGCGAGTTTTGTACCCATAAATGGAATGTTATTTGGCAATTGATAGTACTTATGGAACGTGGTGTTAGTTGGTGACAGGTGGTGAGCTTTGTATCCCCTGTAATGTAATGTTCTTAGGCAGTAGGTAGTGAGCTTTGTACCTCTGGGTGTAGTGTTGTTAGACAATAGTTGGTGAGCTTCGTACGTCTGAAATGTAGTGTTAGGCAATACTTGATGGCCTTTGTACCGTTGGAATGTAGTGTCACTGGGCAATAATTGGTTAACTTTGTACTTCTGGAATGTAGTGTTGTTATACAATAAGGCAATAGCTTCGTACCCCTGGAATACTGTGTTATTAAGCACTAGTCAGTGACTTTCGACCCCTGAAATATAATATTATTAAGCAATAATCGGTGACTTTGGACCCCTGGAATGTAAACTTATTAGACAACTGGGATTGAACTCCCTCTCCCCCCCCCCCCCCCCCGCCCCTCTTCTTGCGTATAGAATTATTTGGCAAAGGGACTTTTTTGTGGTGCTGCATGCTCTTTTTTCTTTTAAACTTTTTTTTATATACTGATTGTCATCAACTGAGCGAAAAAAACGTGATACACTCACTACTGCCTAGTCTTTGATGACAAAAGACCGTCAGTACTTTTCATTCAGTTGGCAACAGTACACTTGTGTAGAGATGCGTGCATTAGCTTTGCCTTTAAGACAGAACAGTTTTTCCCAAGACAGGACACTGACTGTTCCTATATCACAGCAATGGCCCCCTGTGGTGGAGTGGCCCTAATCGACATCAAGCCCTCATCACTACCACTTCTCCCACTTCCAGAGTGTTACCTCCACATTTGATCCCCATTCCTGCTGTGGGCTTCTCAGCCCATTTATATTCCGGCACCCTCAGCCCCAAGACTTATCTCCCCCCCCCCCCCACACACACACCCCACCACCACTCAACCCCTTCTTCCAGCTCCTCCCTCCAGAAGTGGTGATGAGAGATCAGCCCTGAGGTCTGACCACATGACCACACCAGTTGACCGCACTGCCGCATTACTGGCACTCACTCGTCAGCGACTGCAGCAAGGAGGTCCGCCGCCACCACCGCGTCTCCCTCCCCCAGTCCAATTGGGGGCTGTCACGTCTGGTCCAATTTGCGGTGGACAAAGTGCCGGGTCTCACGGTTTGAAATGACCATTTGGAGTTTGGGGGAGATGTGGGGAGGGGGGGGGGGGGGGGGAGGAGCAGGATAGATGTGAAGGTGGAGTCTGTTGCCGGGAAGAGAACTGATCACGAGTGGTGAACGTGAAGGTGACGGGTCGTGCTGTCAGTGCTGGCGCAAGGGATGCTACTCTGCCATACAGCCACTAAAAGGGAAGTGGGTGGAAGGGGGGGGGGGGCGCAATGGTGGTAATGGAGGAAGTGGGCTGTGAAGGAGGGTGGGGGGTGCGGGGTGGTCTGTCCACAGATGAGAAGTTAGGTCTGTTTGAGGATCGACTGAACCTCAATTGAGAGCCCGTTTTTAGTTGCTTTTCCTTGTCACGGAATCCCTGACCAGCGCCAGCTCTCTTGGTCCACAGGTCCCCCGCTCTTTTGTGAAATTTCAGCGTCACGGTTCTTGCCTTGAGTTACTGGATGTGTACCGCCATGATAAGGAAAACATTTGTTTGTAGTGATGGATTTTCTGTAACACCATGACCTCTCAACAGCCACAAGACTATGACGAAAGTGAAAATAACAGATTTTCCCATCCACGAATTGTCCCTAGTCTAGTGCAGTGATGTGACCAGAGAAGCAGAGATGCGAAGACGGCAGTCTCGGACCACTATCACAGATCACTATGACCATTAACAGGAAGGCAGTCTGACTGTTTCCATCTCTTTGCCTTGAGGGATTAGCAATAGCATCCAAAATGAGATGGCAGCAGCAGCAGCAGCAGCAACAGTAGGAGTGTGGTGGTTGTGGTAGTGGTGATATGGTTACAATTGTATTGTTGGCATGGTAATCAATTGATTGATTGATTGACTGTTGGTGACATGGTTACAATTGTATTGCTGACATGGTAATCAACTGATTGATTGATTGATTGACTGACTGATTGTGTGTCCACAGGTGAAAGACCGGATCCGCCTTATCAGTGTGGAACAGATGAAACCAATGTGACGCCAGCTTCCATCCTATCTCACCCACTTCCGGACACGTCACGCCTTCCGTCTGCTGCAGTCTGCACGTGACACACGATAAGACGACAGAGTGACCCACTTCGGCAACGACCAGCCTCACTCCCATGTCACCCTGCTTCTCGGGTGACGTGATCGCCAACTGACCTGCTTCCTCTGATCCTGGAGACGTCCGGAACCCGTAATCACTCTGTTGCCATGGTTACATGACAGTGAGGAAGGTGAGGGGTAGAGAGAGTGGCCTGCTCATTGCTGATAATGTTATCGTCTGGCGTAGGCTGGGCCGGTGTGGTGAGGTCAACTCTCTTGGAGATACGGCCCATTCCTGGCGCTACTGTGCTAAATCATCATGACACATTATCATACAGATCCGAAATGTTACGTCGCACCCCCAGTCATTGATGTCGGATGTGATGATATATATGTGATTTGATAAGCTCACTGATATGACTTATGACTCATACCGTCCGCAGCAGACCCACAATTTTAGGGCCATGGACCAGTTTGCTGTGCCCGTAACTTTAACACTTAGTACTCTGTTATAAAGGCCAGAGGTTTGGCACTAAGCACTCTGCTGTACTGCTCAAAGGTTTGAGAAGTGGTGCTTTCTTGTTCTATACAGAACATAACAGTCATGCTCTGTTGTTCTGCTCAGAACTATGACAGTGCTCTGTTGTTCTGTCCAGAACTGTGAGCACTGTTATTCTGTCCAGAACTGTGAGCACTGTTGTTCTGTCCAGAACAGTGACGGTCAGTGTTCTGTTCTTCTGCCCAGAACTGTGACAGTCAGTGGTCTGTTGTTCTGCCCAGAACTGTGACAGTCAGTGCTCTGTTTCTGCTGCTAATAATGTGACAGTCAGTGCTCTGTTGTTCTGTCTAGAACAGTGACAGTCAGTGGTCTGTTTTTTTGTCTGAACTGTGACAGTCAGTGCTCTGTTGTTCTGCCCAGAACTGTGACAGTCAGTGCTCTGTTGTTCTGCCTAGAACAGTGACAGTCAGTGCTCTGTTCTTCTGCCCAGAACTGTGACAGTCAGTGGTCTGTTGTTCTGCCCAGAACTGTGACAGTCAGTGCTCTGTTGTTCTGCCCAGAACTGTGACAGCCAGTGCTCTGTTGTTCTGCAAATAATGTGACAGTCAGTGCTCTGTTTTTTCTGTCTAGAACAGTGACAGTCAGTGCTCTGTTGTTCTGTCCAGAACAGGGACAGTCAGTGCTCTGTTGTTCTGTCTGAACTGTGACAGTCAGTGCTCTGTTGTTCTGTCTAGAATTGTGACAATCAGTGTTTTCTGTTCAGAACAGTGACAGTCAGTGCTCTGTTGTTCTGCCCAGAACTGTGACAGTCAGTGCTCTGTTCTTCTGCCCAGAACTATGACAGTCAGTGCTCTGTTGTTCTTCCGAAAACTGACAGACAGTCAGTGGTCCATTGCTCTGCCCAGAACTTTGACAGTGTGGTCTGTTGTTCTTCCGAAAACTGTGACAGTCAGTGGTCTGTTGTTCTGTTCAGAACTGTGACAGTCAGTGGTCTGTTGTTCTGTTCAGAACTGTGACAGTCAGTGCTCTGTTGTTCTGTTCAGAACTGTGACAGTCAGTGCTCTGTTGTTCTGTCCAGAACTGTGACAGTCAGTGCTCTGTTGCTCCGTTCAGAACTGTGACAGTCAGTGCTCTGTTGTTCTGTCTGAACTGTGACAGTCAGTGGTCTGTTGTTCTGTTCAGAACTGTGACAGTCAGTGCTCTGTTGTTCTGCCCAAAATTGTGACAGTCAGTGCTCTGTTGTTCTGCCAAAATTGTGACAGTCAGTGCTCTGTTGTTCTGTCTAATAATGTGACAGTCAGCTGCTCTGTTGTTCTGCCCAAAATTGTGACAGTCAGTGCTCTGTTGTTCTGTCTAATAATGTGACAGTCAGTGCTCTGTTAGTCTGTCTAATAATGTGAAAGTCAGTGCTCTGTTGCTCTGTTCAAAACTGTGACAGTCAGTGCTCTGTTGTTCGTTTCAGACTGTGACAGTCAGTGCAGTCTGTTGTTGTTCTGTTCTGAATTGTGACAGTCAGTGCTCTGTTGTTCTGTCTAGAACTGTGACAATCA
>JADBJO010000421.1:467500-472500 GCA_016801955.1 Conus betulinus | reverse complement strand
AACATAGTGCGCAGGCAGACAAATAAACACTGAACGAGCAGTATAACGTACAACAGACAAGAATAACACAGAAAGAAAAAAAAAACAAAACATGACGTACAGGGAGATCAGAGTAATACAGACAAAACAGAATAAACCACGTAATATACAGGCAGACCAGAGGAACACGGAATAAACCACGTAATATACAGGCAGACCAGAGGAACACGGAATAAACTACGTAATATACAGGCAGACCAGAGAAACACGGAATAAACCACGTAATATATAGGTACACAAGAGGAACACGGAATAAACCACGTAATGTACAGGCAGAACAGGGGAACACGGAATAAACCACGTAATATACAGGCAGACCAGAGAAACACGGAATAAACCACGTAATATACAGGCAGACAAGAGGAACACGGAATAAAACCACGTAGTATACAGGCAGACCAGAGGAACACACGGAATAAACCACGTAATGTACAGGCAGACCAGAGAAAACACAGAACAAGCCAAGACACAAAACCAGCGAAATGTCTCTCAAAAGTTCCAGAATGTATGTCTGTACATATACCCCCTTGCTTACGTGTGCATTCATTTATCCACACACAACGGAAAGAAAGAATTCAGGAGTTCTACTGAGAAAGATTCAGAGGGGTGAAGTTGGGGAGGATGGTGGAGAGAGAGAGAGAGAGAGGGAGAGGGGAGAGAGAGAGAGAGAGAGAGAGGGGGGGGGGGGAGGGGAGACGGAACTCCTGTGTTCCAGACAGACAGACAGACAGAGAGAGAGACAGAGAGAGAGAGAGAGAGAGAGAGAGAGAGAGAGAGAGAGAGAGAGAGAAAAAGAAAGACAGTAAGCAATGAACGTTCGATTAATGATGTCACCAAACATAACGGATACCAATTTCCTTCACAGTGAAGTTAAGAGAGAAGCAATCATGAACAACACTTTTGTTTTTGCCTGAAGATACAAAGAGGTCGAATCGCGTCGTGGGCGTTTTGTAATTTGTTCATTCTTTCGTCTGGCAGCACAGTAGTTCCTTTTTTTTTCTTTTTTTTTTTTTTTTTTTTTTTTGATATTGTTTCAATTTCCGCTCGCAGTCACCTCACTCAGAAACCTTTCTTTGGCTGGTGCAAGTTGTCAACAAACACCTTCCTTGCACCAGCTCACCCTCTTCCCTGAACAACAAGCTGTCTGGCTGTTAACGAAGTTCATCATTCAATTGGTACACAGAGATTTTGTTTGTGTTTCTTTCCTTTGGCATCTAACGCCTCTCCCCTTCCATCCTCCTCTCTCCCTCCCTCACCGCTTGCTTGATCAGTTTTTATTGTAGACTCATGACTGATTTAGACAAGCAGAAAACTGCATTCATCACAGTGAAGATTACATCATTTGATACATAGAGAGAGAGAGAGAGAGAGATGATGTGGGGGCAGTCAGACAGAAGACGGACAGTCAGACAGACAGACAGACGGACGGACGGACGGACGGACAAACAGAGAGAGAGAGAGAGAGAGAGAGAGAGAGAGAGAGAGAGAGAGAGAGAGAGAGAGAGGGAGGGAGAGAGACGTGCGTGGGCGAGCAGCTGTTTATTGTTTGTGTGGTGGTGAAAGGCGGGAAGAAAAAAGAGACAGCAGATGGGAATCATTCCTTGCCCGTTCTGGCTGACCCTGCTTCTAAGGGCGGGGAAATGGCTACACACCTGATGGCAGTGGGGGGGGGGGGGGGGGGGTGAACGGAGGTGTGGTTGGATGTATACGACGATGGTAGACGGCGTGTCCGGCTCTAGGAGCACCAGACCTATCAAGGGGGGACAAGTCCGAGTGATCTGAGTACCTCCCGGGAAACAGGCAAACACGAGAGATCACTGGCATATATGGCTAACTGATTACTTCCATTCCAATCTCCACCCCCACCACACACCCACCACTGTGTCTCCGCCACTCTCTCTCTCTCTCTCTCTCTCTCTCTCTCTCTCTCTCTCTCTCTCTCTCTCTGTCTATCTATCTCCGTATACATCGGTGTACATCTATCTCTTAACTATTTCTACTGCAATATTTTGAATCATGCTTAAAATCATTCTGTGTGTTGCGTTTGAAAACGTATCAAGATCTTAATGCAAGTGTTAAAGTAACCTTACGTCAGAAAGGGGAATCTGTGGTTTCATCGTTGTCAGTGTTACGATGACTAGAATATGAAATACATCATTTGTAGTCATGTGGCTTTAGCCCTATCTTGATCTCATGTGACTTCATTTGTGATTTGTTCCTTTCGTACATTGGCACGCTAAGGACCATTCCTAGTCTTCAATGCATTTTATTCATGAAGACTGTGATTGGTGGGACGTGGCGATCTTTAGATCCATACAAATGGCGGGGATGACAAAGTCTTCTTTGTCTGCTATACATAGGGACCGCTTGAGGGAGGCAGTGAGCGAGATGATGGTCTTCTTTTCAGTGTAGGTCGCTCAATCTGACGCCAAGACTAAGCTATTGCTGGCGGCAATACAGACTAGTTGCTGATGACCCTCCTACATTTACATCGAGATGGGTTCCAATGAACATTGCTGACGTAAGTTTGCAGCCTGGGCAGGGTTTCCATGACTGGTGTCCTGATGGCGACCTGATATTTAATATCTCTGTCAGCTGTTGGCACAAAAAAGTGACAGTGTAATCCGGGTGGGTTTGTGTACAGTACATCCAGAATGAGCTGTATGAGTGTGGCTGTGTACATCCAGAATGAGCTGTATGAGTGTGGCTGTGTACAGTCAGAATGAGTTGTATGTCTGGCTGTGTACATCCAGAATGAGCTGTATGAGTGTGGCTGTGTACAGTCAGAATGAGTTGTATGACTGGCTGTGTACATCCAGAATGAGCTGTATGAGTGTGGCTGTGGACAGCCGGAATGAGCTGTATGAGTGTGGCTGTGTACAGTCAGGAATGAATTGTATGACTGGCTGTGTACATCCAGAATGAGCTGTATGAGTGTGGCTGTGGACAGCCGGATTGAGCTGTATGAGTATGGCTTTGTACAGTCAGAATGAGCTGTATGAGTGTGGCTGTGTATATCCGGAATGAGCT
Source organism: Conus betulinus (assembly GCA_016801955.1). Lineage (NCBI taxonomy): Eukaryota > Metazoa > Mollusca > Gastropoda > Neogastropoda > Conidae > Conus > Conus betulinus. The sequence continues at coordinate 469,431 of JADBJO010000421.1, read as the reverse complement.
GTATGAGTGTGGCTGTGGACAGCCGGAATGAGCTTTATGAGTGTGGCTGTGTGTATCCGGAATGAGCTGTATGAGTGTGGCTGTGTATATCCGGAATGAGCTGTATGAGTGTGGCTGTGTACAGTTGGAATGAGCTGCATGAGTGTGGCTGTGTACAGTTGGAATGAGCTGTATGAGTGTGGCTGTGTACAGCCAGAATGAGCTGTATGGATGACAACGGACATTGACATGAATGATGTCAGCCATTTACTGAATGATGGCACAATAATTAAAGGTAACACAGAATTGTCACCAAAAAAAATGGTTCGTCCCATCCACAACTTAACTTATGGAATATCCTTCCAGCTTAAACAATATATCTGTCAGTTGATGATGCTATAGTTCCTCCACGTTATTATTTGGTGAACGAAGAGAACAACTTACTCACTGCCAACTCTGTCTAGGTATGAGTGATCCAAGGAATGATAATGGTCAGCCGAGATCTGGATAACAACCCTTTTTATAGTTGTGGTAATGGGAAGAGAAACAGCAGAATACCACTTGTTATTTTGTCCACACTTCAATATTTTCCATGAAAATGCAGTTTTTGACTCATCCACATAACTATGTCCTATTACAAATTCTTTTAGAAGGTAATCTTAATCTTCAAAGTGAAATGAACCCGGTTAATATTTGAAAAAAAAAAGTACATCAGTTTATTTCTGAGCTGAATCGATTTCAGTCTTGACTTTTTCATTGTCTTATTTATCCATTCTTGCCTTTTTATACTTTACTTTATACAACTACATAGTTTGGACTCTATCCATTCATTATGATCATTCTTTTTTCTCTTGAAATACGAGGTTAACTGACAAGTTGATTGGCCCAAGACATAGTTTACTAAATGGTTCGGTTGCTAACTGATTTGCCCAACGTTTTGTTTGACGTGAGTAATTCTTTTTTCTTCTTACACGATTGAGCTTCAAAAGGGAAGAAAAGCAACAGCAGGAAATGGAAAACAGAAAGGAGGAAAGAAAAGAGGAGAAGGGAGGAGAAAGGAAAAAGTTTAATCTAAAACGAGCTGCCTGGTATGATTTCAACATATTATCTATGTACAGCATGGTTTCTAATCTGAATTACCTTACGTTTTTCACTGACATTATCACTCTTGTTTGTAAATTGTTCATGCATATTCTTGTTGATGACGTGATTGTTGCTTTCTCTCCCTTCCTCTCATTTTCGTATCTTTCATTCCATTTTTCTACTTCTGTTGTTTTTTTGTTGTTCCCTTAAAAGAAATCCCAACTACGTTGTGAATTGTGTTGTATACCATGAATGTATTGTAACCGCCTACACATTGTCCATGTTATACGTGAGCACAGCAAGGGTGGTACAGGACTGCTCTAAAGGCAGGTGAGGACAGTGCTTCTCTGGGTCCTCCCCAGCACCTTCGGGTGTTTCTTTTTCTTTCTTGAGCACAGTATAAGCCTAGGGCTTGGTGTGGCTCATTTGTCTTGAAGACTGTGGAAGTCTTCCGTTTATTTGTTTCTTGAATAAAAGTTATGTAAACCGATAACCACTTCATTTAAACTTTGTATGTAAAACACTTTATGCAGACTGTTGCATCAGCGTTGTCCCGGTTTACTCCACTGTCGGTAGTTGTAATCATCCAAGTAAATGGCTGTCATAATTGATGTCATAATTTGTCATCATTTATATAAGTAGCTTTGATCATTCCTTCGAGTTCCTACCATCATTGAAATAGAAATTGTCATCATTCATGTAGATAACTGTCATCATTCCTGAAACTGGCTACCATCATTCCTCTGAATGCTTGCCATCCTTCATGTAAATACCTGTCATCATACAAGTGTATAGGTGTCATCGTTCATGTAACTAGCTGTCATCATTTATGTAGATAGCTGTAGTCATTGATTTGAATCGCACATCAT
>JADBJO010000421.1:460000-462500 GCA_016801955.1 Conus betulinus | reverse complement strand
CTGATGATCTCTGGATGTTTTGGTTCTCTTCTAAAAGGTCTGCTGTGCACCTCTAGTCATTCACTCCTCCCAGGAAGCCCCTCTTCCATGCTCTAGACATCACAGCTGTTCCACACAACGATTTGTGGCCTCCTGCAACCAAGACGTTGTAACAGAAACTGTTACAATAAATAACAACAGAAATCATAAGTGATCATGAAAATGGAAAAAAAACAAATTGATGGCAAGCAAAATAATAGAAATATGATAAGAATCATAACGTTAATGGTAATTATGATAACTCATAACATAATAAAGGCAATCATATCAATCGTAATAAAATAGCAATAATGACAAGATGCAAAAACAACAGATTTAATGTCATGAATCATAGTGATAACAGAAATAATGATAACAAGCAAAATGACGGAAACAATTACTCGCATCATGATAAGAATGGAAATAATGATGCCACACAAGACCAGCTACTCTGCCCACACTGCAACGCATGTTATCATCATTGTAGTTATCGTTGCGGTCACTCACTGTTATCATCATCATCGTTACCATCACCGTCGTCATTATCATCATCAATATCATCGTCATCATCATCATCATCATCATCATCGTCACAGAATTATGTCCATAATAATTATGGACGTAAGAAAGAAGAATTAAAACAGGTTGTTTTTTTTCTGCATGGCAAGTGATTACTGCCCTTGTCAGAGAAAACTTTTTCTTCCATTTGTGCTGAAGGAGAAAACAGATGAAGAGAGACAGGAAGATACACAATTTAAATCTACGGGAAATCTAACGGAAGCCACAAATCACCAGGGGGCATTTTACTACGGTTTCTTATTTGTTTGGTGTTGTGGTTGCTTGCTTCTTGTTAACGACGTCACACAAGCAAACAATGGTTGATGTATAGTTAAAAGACAGACCGATCTAGTGGGAAAAAAGTCGAGGTTGTCTGCCCACTAATGGGGTTACCTACCACTTTATCAGAGTTGTCACCTCACTTACTGGGTCATCTCCCTGCTAAGTAGAGTTGTCTACCCTGAAAGCAGACAGAGGGAAAGAGTGCGGCGGCCATCCAGAGCTGACAGGAGCAAGACGGCGGAGACTGGGTCTGTAATACAGTTCAGAGAAGACAGGGTGATGGTGCCGCCTGGATCCATAATACAGTCTGTCAGACAGCTCTCTGCCCGTTCCCAAGCCATTCTCTGCCGCGTCGTCTGCCCCTAATCCGCCGTTGACCGTCTGCCAATCACCCCCTGCGTCCCACCCCCATCTCTCCTTTCCCTGCACACACCCTCCTCTCCCCATCGCTTTCGTCAAGTTGGAAGTGAGGTCGAACATGGCAGCTCCTCAGAATCGGCAGAGGAGCAGTTATGATGTTGAACGCTTCGGTGACGATGGTATACAGACTCTAGCAGACAGTGACCCACAGAGGCCGAAGTCGACATGTTGCTGTGTGTGTGTGTGTGTGTGGGGGGGGGGGGGGAGAGAAGAAGAAGGGGGGGGGGGGGGGTAGTACCAGTCAGTGCCTGGTGCTTCAGGCTGTGGAAAGGATTGTGGCATGAAGAAACTAGATCGTGGCGGAGAGAGAGGTAAACATAGACAGGTCCATACCATCCCTTTTCCCTGGCGAACATCTATCGACTAGTGAACAGCGATCAATGAAGCAAGGATGATTATGGCTGTATATAGTGGTGCAAGCATTAATGAGTAAGAAAACTGACCTTTTACATGATGAATGTAAGTGTCAGGTTAAGAGGCACCAACTTTTTATAGTTATATGATTCAATCATACGTTTGAGTCAACATGGACGACAGTTAAAATGACAGAGACCAGTTCTAGGAGGCATCTGTCGATAAAGAAAAGACATGGATAATACGCCCACTCATCCAAACGTTGTGGACTTGAATCCTGTCAGCGCCAAGAAAAAGTAAAAGACTGGCTGTAGAAAGGCATCTGGGAGTCATGACCTGGATTCGGGCAATCTCCTTCACAGTGTGAGGAGTTCAAGGCCAAAACACTTGTCAAAGGGAGGCTTCTTCTCGTCAGACCTGCTGTCAAGATCTCCCTGGAGAGTTCTACCTACTGCATGTTTGAATAGGAACTGGATGTGGTAATACAGAGTGATAACAATTAGACTAGTTCCAAACAGCACATACGCCATGTCATCTTATCGCATGTGCTAAGTACAGATGTTTTAACTCCTTCCCTCTTCTCTTCCTTTACTTTCCCCCGTATGCAATCCTCATCCCCAATGAATTCAGATCAGCAGCAAAAATTTTTTTTTTCTTCTTCTCAGTCCACACCCCCATCTACACACCCTTGTATTTATCATTTATTTATGCTTTTTCCATTTCTTGTCTTGTTTTTTCTTTCTTTTTCTCCCCCCTCTCAAATCAGCCTCCCCACCCCACCCCACTCTCGAGAACTTCACTAACACCACCACCACCATCCTCGTCTTCCACCAAGTTTCGCGTCATTTAAGTCCTTTGCGTGATTGTA
>JADBJO010000421.1:452500-455000 GCA_016801955.1 Conus betulinus | reverse complement strand
CCCTTTTCCCTGGCGAACATCTGCCGACTGGAGAACAGGGATCAATGAAGCGATTACGATCATGACTGTACAGAGCAGTGCAATCCGTAGTGAATAAGAAACTGACTTCTCTGGCAAGTGTCATGTAAAGAGAGACCAGCTTTTCAGTTGCATGATTCAGTCATACGTTTTTTGAAAGAGATTGACTCAACATGAAGGAGTGGGACAGTTAAGATGACAGAGACTAGTTCTAGGAGGCATCAGTCGATAAAGAAAGGAAACGGATGAGACGCCACAACTCCAAAAGTTATGGACTCGAATCCAGGCAGCGTCAGGAAAAGCCAAAAGATTGGCTGCAGAAGGGCATCTGAGAATCATGACCAGGATGTGGCCAAGCTCCTTCACTGTGTGAGGACTTCATGGCCAAAACACTTGTCAATGGAGGATTCTTCTCTTCAGACCTGCTGTCAAAAACTAACTTGCGTTTCTGCCTACTGTATGGGTGAATAAGAATGGGCATGTATGTGATAAATATAGAGTAATAACAGCCAGTCTAGTTCCAAACAGCATACATCATGTCATTTTATCACATGTGCTAAGTACAAATTTTTTTAACTCCTTCCGTCGTCTCTTCCTTTATTGCCCCCTATATGCAATCCCACTTCCCTACAAATGCAGAGCAAAGAAAAAAACTTTTCTCTTTTCTCTATCCACACGCCCATCCACACTTCCTTGTATTTTTTTCTTCATTTCTGTCTTACATTTTTTCCTTTTTTCTTCCTTTTCTTCTACCCTCTAGACAGCTTCTCTACCCCAGTCCTCTCACGACAACCTCACCAACACCACCAACACTCTTCTCGTCTTCCACCAAGCTTTGTGTCTTTTAAGTCCTTCGCATGGTTGTTACTAAACTATGCCAGATCATTTCCCCAGAAGCACGTTTTATAATCATCAGTTCGTTCGAAGATGACTCTATGATCAGTACGTTGATACCCAGTCCATCCTCTGGAACATAAGAAATATTAATGTTTTTGTTTGTTGTTCTACGTCTAACTAACCTGAACGTATTTCAAACTCTGCCCATGGAAATCTGATTGACAATCCAAGGGTTAAGAACTTCTAACGATCTATCTATCTATCTATAGATCTATCTATCTATAATATATACGTGTGTGTGTGTTTGCGTGCGTGCGTGTGTGTGTGTGTGTGTGTGTGTGTGTGTGTGTGTGTGTGTGTGTGTGTGTGTGTGTGTGTGTGTGTGCGTGCGTGTGTGTGTTTACCATATTGCAACATATGTCCTATAAACATTTTTTATCACTTTATGTTGCGTTGATCGAGTCAATTCTGAGTAGATAGACTTTCACATGACTTACAGGTCATTTGAAGGTATTTCAAACCTCAAAATCATCAAATCACACACTTTGACTGATACTTTCAGAACCTGAAAAACGACATCGCGTAGCAAGATGATTTGTAGCGAACATTAGAACGATGTTGTAATTACCTCCCTTACTTTGGTGGACACCATGTATAATACTGTTAACTAAAGCAAGGGACCGAACTGTGGCAGAAGATACGCGCTTTTCCTGTTGGTGAACGCATCTCAGTGTGCGAAATCACTGATGGAGAGAGAGAGAGAGAGAGAGAGAGAGAGAACATCGTATGCATGTATATATGAAGAAAGTCACTGACACAAATACAAGAACCTTAGTGTGTTGAACTTTGATATTGTAAAAACAATTTATAATAGCCTTGGGTGGCCATTTTTCATAAAGTGTCGCTTTCGTTTAGAAAGATGGTTTTCGTTAGACTTTTTGTTTTGTGCTAGAAACTTTGCTTGCTCGTTTGCACATTAATGAACCATAAGGCTGATCATTTTTCTTGTGTTAAAAAAAAAATGAAAATGACGCATCACCTATGTCATTAGGACTGTAAGTCAATGACTTTAAAGTGTCAAAGTCTCTCTCTCTCTCTCTCTCTCTCTCTCTCTCTCTCTCTCTCTCTCTCTCTCTCTCTCTCTCTCTCTCTCTCTCACGGTCTTTCAGTCCGTCTGTCTGTGCCTCTCTCTCTGTCTCAGTCTCTCTCTGTCTCTCTCTCTGTCTCTCTCTCTGTCTCTCTCTCTCTGTCTGTCTGTCTGTCTCTCTCTCTCTCTCTCTCTTCGAGTCTGTCTCTGTCTGTCTGTCTGTCTGTCTGTCTGTTGTGTCTCTCTCTCTCTCTCTCTCTGTCTCTCTCTCTGTCGTTGTCTGTCTGTATGTCTGTCTATGTGTCTAATTCTCTGTCTGTCTGACCCTGTCTGTCTGTCTCCCCCTCTTTCTACCCCTCTCTGTCTCTCTCTCTGTCTCTCTCTCTGTCTCTTTCTTTCTCTCTCTCTCTCTCTCTCTCTCTCTCTCTCTCTCTCTCTCTCTCTCTCTCTCTCTCTATCTATATATATATATAGTCTCCTCTCTCTCTCCGCTCTACTCATCTCATCTCATCTCTCTCTCTCTCTCTCTCTCTCTCTCTCTCTCTCTCTCTCTCTCTC
>JADBJO010000421.1:422500-435000 GCA_016801955.1 Conus betulinus | reverse complement strand
GTAGGCTAACTATCTAAGCCAGAACACGCAAGTGGGTATCACTCTGCTCTCTGGGATTTGGAGATAAAGCAGATGGGCCTGAGCTAAGAGAATGCGATAGGCTGCAGCATGTGCATTGCCTTACAGCAAGCAGTGTGCCTTGTCCTCAGCAAGACAGGAGTGGCCTGCCCCCTTGTCCATCTCACTTTCTGTCCACTACTCCACTCCTTGACGTCACGTGAGTGAAAAACGGGAAGCTGACTGCCAAGGTCATCATCACAGCTCGCGCCTCGCATGATCAGGCGAGGAAGAATGTCTGTCTTGGACTTCTTGGTCTTCAAACAGCGCCGGGGCATGCTTCTATGTAATGCCCTGCTCTGGGCACTCCTGACGTCACGTGCAACGAGCTTCCTGCAAAGGAGCGCTCTCTCTCTCTCTCTCTCTCTCTCTCTCTCTCTCTCTCTCTCTCTCTCTCTCTCTCTCTTGTTCCTTTTTATTTATTGTTATTTTGAGGGCATAGTGTAAAAAAGCCTCCAGCTTATCTGTTCACCTTCATTAAAGATTTCGGGTTTCTCTCTCTCTCTCTCTCTCTCTTCTCTCTCTCTCTCTCTCTCTCTCTCTCTCTCTCTCTCTCTCTCTCTCTTGTCCAATTCTACCTGGGATGACTGTCCTCCGCTGAACGGATCGTGCACACATGTCAGAGACAGTTTGTCGTTCACGACTTTGTCATGTAATTTAAAAAAAAAAAAAAAGAAAAAAAAAAAAAAGAAAGAAAAATGCATTGCTGTGGTTTCCATGTCAGTGATTTCGTGTCGCGTTTTGTCAATGTACATCGCGCCCACTTCCTAAAGGAGCTGTACAGCTTAATAGCGATAAAATTCGTTCGTTCTCTCTCTCTCTCTCTCTCTCTCTCTCTCTCTCTCTCTCTCTCTCTCTCTCTCTCTCTCTCTCTCTCGCGCGTTTTTTGTTCGCTCTCTTTCTTTTCTTTCTTTCTTGTTGTGTTCTTTCTTTTCAGACTGTCTTTGTTTCTTTCCTCCTTTCCATCTCTCTGGCTTCTTGTCTTTCTCATTTTTGTGTGTGTGTGCGTTTGTCTGTCTGTCGGTCTGTCTTTCTTTCTGTTTATTTTTCTTGTCTGTCTCTTTTCTGTTTGTCCCTTTTTTTTTTTTACACATCTTACTTTCATTTTCTTTGTTTATTCCTCTCTTTCTTTATCTTTTGTCTGTCTTTCTTGTTGTGGAGAGCCTGCAGCAAGATAGGCTGTAAGGGATTCCCAAAGCCTGACCAAACGAACGTGGCGTGTAGGAGTAAGAGCTTTGGTCCGTGCTCTGTCGACCAAAGCCAAGAAAAGAAAAAGCAACTCGACGATTGAAAATAAAACAGGAAAGAAGGAAAACACGTGGAGAAAAATGGATAGACAAACACAATATATATGTGCGTATGCTTGAATGCACGCCACCCTCGCCCACAGAGAGAGAGAGAGGGGGGGGGGGAGAGAGAGAGAGAGGAGAGAGAGAGAGAGAGAGAGAGAGAGATAGAGAGAGAGAGAGAGAGAGACAGAGAGAGAGAGAGAGAGAGAGAGAGAGAGAGAATTCTTGAACTTTAATGTTTATCTTAAAAGCTTCATTCGTAGAAAAGGAACATTTTCTTATTTTAAGAGAACAAGATTTAGCTATGGTTTCAAAACAATTTTCTTTCAGATTTCTTCAGCACAGGCAACAGTAGACGAAAGAGGCGAGAGTTCACGAGCAAATATCATATTTTGCCGACAGCGTTGACAGCCATCGACCCGCTGTTTTCTGAACAAAACGATTTCGCTTACGTACAGGCGGCTTTTGTCTTCTGGGTGAAACTTAACCGTATAGACGGCCTGGTTTGTGTAAGTGCACACACTGTATGTAACAGAGACAGGCTACATGTAAATCTGTGTAGTTCTCGAGAGGCCGCAAAGTTACGTAACACAGACATACCACTTCTCACAGTCCATCGTATGTAACACTGACATACCACTTCTCACAGTCCATCGTATGTAACACTGACATACCACTTCAGTCTCGGCGGTGTTCTCACTGGTCCACTTGGAACTGTGTAGTGTTTTCAGTAGTCCATGATGATATGTAACACAGACATGCCACTCTGACTCAACTGTCTGCTGCTCTCGCTGGTTCTTCATGATTAGTAACAGACACATGTGGTGTTCTCACTAGTCCACATCTAACTCTCTGGTGTTCTCACTAGTCCACGTTTAACTCTGTGGTGTTCCCACCAGTCCACATCTAACTTTGTGGTGTTCTCACCAGTCCACATCTAACTTTGTGGTGTTCTCACCAGTCCACATCTAACTCTCTGGTGTTCTCACCAGTCCACATCTAACTCTGTGGTGTTCTCACTAGTCCACATCTAACTCTGTTCTCTCACCAGTCCACTTCTAACTCTGTGGTGTTCTCACAAGTCCACTTTAACTCTGTGGTGTTCTCACCAGTCCATTAAGATATGTAACACAGATATACTACTTCTTATTCTGTGGTGTTCTCACCAGTCCACTTCTACTCTGTGTGGTGCTCTCACCAGTCCACTTCTAACTCTGTGCTGTTCTCACCAGTCCACTTCTAACTCTGTGTGGTTCTTACCAGTTTTCTCACCAGTCCACTTCTGACTGTTGTGTTCTCACTGGTCCACTTCTAACTCTGAGGTGTTCTCACTAGTCCACGTTTAACTCTGTGGTGTTCCCACCAGTCCACACATTCTAACTCTGTGGTGTTCCCACCAGTCCACATCTAACTCTGTGTGTTTCTCACCAGTCCACATCTAACTTTGTGGTGTTCTCACCAGTCCACATCTAACTTTGTGGTGTTCTCACTAGTCCACATCTAACTTTGTGGTGTTCTCACCAGTCCACATCTAACTTTGTGGTGTTCTCACCAGTCCACATCTAACTTTGTGGTGTTCTCACCAGTCCACATCTAACTTGTGTGGTGTTCTCACCAGTCCACATCTAACTTTGTTGTGTTCTCACCAGTCCACATCTAACTCTCTGGTGTTCTCACTAGTCCACATCTAACTCTCTGGTGTTCTCACTAGTCCACATCTAACTCTGTGGTGTTCTCACTAGTCTACATCTAACTCTCTGGTGGTGTTCTCACTAGTCCACATCTAACTAACTCTCTGGTGTTCTCACCAGTCCACATCTAGCTCTGTGGTGTTCTCACTAGTCCACATCTAACTCTGTGGTGTTCTCACTAGTCCACATCTAGCTCTGTGTGTTTCTCACTAGTCCACTGCTAACTCTGTGTGTGTTCTCACCAGTCCACATCTAACTCTGTGGTGTTCTCACCAGTTCTCTCCAGTCCACATCTAACTCTCTGGAGTTCTCACACTAGTCCACATCTAACTCTCTGGTGTTCTCACTAGTCCACATCTAACTCCCTGGTGTTCTCACCAATTCACATCTAGCTCTGTGCTGTTCTCACAAGTCCATTAAGATATGTAACACAGATATACTGCTTCTTATTCTGTGGTGTTCTCACCAGTCCACTTCTAACTCTGTGCTGTTCTCACCAGTCCATTAAGATATGTAACACAGATATACTGCTTCTTATTCTGTGGTGTTCTCACCAGTCCACTTCTAACTCTGTGCTGTTCTCACCAGTCCACTTCTAACTCTGTGCTGTTCTCACCAGTCCACATCTAACTCTGTGGTGTTCTCACCAGTCCACTTCTAACTCTGTGGTGTTCTCACCAGTCCACTTCTAACTCTGTGGTGTTCTCACCAGTCCACTTCTAACTCTGTGCTGTTCTCACCAGTCCACATCTAACTCTGTGGTGTTCTTACCAGTCCACTTCTAACTCTGTGGTGTTCTCACCAGTCCACATCTAACTCTGTGGTGTTCTCACCAGTCCACTTCTAACTCTGTGGTGTTCTTACCAGTCCACTTCTAACTCTGTGGTGTGTTCTTACCAGCCCACTTCTAACTCAGTAGTGTTCTCACCAGTCCGTTAAGATATGTAACACAGATATACTGCTTCTTATTCTGTGGTGTTCTCACCAGTCCGTTAAGATATGTAACACAGATATACTGCTTCTTATTCTGTGGTGTTCTCACCAGTCCGTTAAGATATGTAACACAGATATACTGCTTCTTATTCTGTGGTGTTCTCACCAGTCCGTTAAGATATGTAACACAGATATACTGCTTCTTATTCTGTGGTGTTCTCATCAGTCAATTTCTAACTATGTAGTATGCCCAACAGTCCACTTCCAACTCTCTGGTGTGTTCTCACCAGTCCACTTCTAAACTATATATAGTATACTCAACAGCCCATATTTAACTCTGTGGTGTTCTCACCGGTCTACTTCTTTGTCTATAGTGTTCTGACCAGTCCATTACGGTATGGAATAGAGACAGGCCATTTCTAACTCCGTGGTGTTCTGACCGGTCCATCGTGGAATGTAACACAAACTTGTCACTTCTAACTCTGTGGTGTACACACCAGTCCACTTCTAATTCGGTTGTGTTCTCAACAATCCACTCCTATCTTTGCGGTGTTCTCACCAGTCCATTTTAACATAGTTGTGTTCTCGCAAGACTACTTTAAGCTCTTAGGTGTTCTCATAAGTCCACTGTTAACTATGTGGTGTTCTCAACAACCCACATCTAACTTGTGTGGTGTTCTCGCAAATACTATACTTTCCTACAAATATCAGGTGTCCCAGTGGCTCAGTGGTTAGTGTGCGAGTGATTAAGTGGAAAATGAGCATGTCCAGAGGGGCATGGGTTCGAATCCCAGCCATGGCCCGTCCCAAGATGGGGGGAAAAAAAAGGGGGGCAGCAGAGGGACATCCGGAGTCATGAACCGGGTGTGGTCCAACCCCCCTAGAGTGTCAGGAGATAAGGGCCGAAACACTTGCTTAAAGGGGGCTTCTCTTCTGAAGACTCTCTGCTGCCACGCTCTCCACGAGTTTCTACTGATCTGTAACGAAGTATATCAAAACACAAAACATTGAGAACTTACAAGAGGAAGACATTTCTCTAAATTTAAATGACTTCTAGAATAACAGCGAAAAAATTTCGATCATTGTCTGTTAAGATTGACGACATCAATAGAGCCAGTTTGAATAGGGAAGGGATATCGATAGAATTTAGAATTAATGAATTCATTTCTAATAGTCACAAGCTGGACAGCACAGAACAAAATGAATCTCGTTTTCTTGTGGCTCTTTGCAAAAAGGACAAAGCAAATTATTGTCAGTAACTCCCGGTTTGTTGAATCTAAATTTATGTACTGCTATTTTGAAGAGAGAGAGAGAGAGAGAGAGAGAGAGAGAGAGAGAGAGAGAGAGAGAGAGAGAGAGAGAGAGAGGTATAAGTGCTTCAACATTTCCGACGTTTTCGCCCACCTCAGCGGAAAATTGATGTTAACGGTTTTTGTTCTGGTGTCAGCTTCCCATAAGTCTTTTTTTTTTTTTCAACTAATTCCCGCTCGGTCAAATAGAAAATAATAAAGTTAATTGTGATTCAGTCGGCCTGTTGTTTATGGCCTTTGCTATGTGGCGTCAGTTCTCGGATCAATGGAGCACCTAAGGTGGTGATTTTTTTTTGTTTGTTTTGTTTTGTTTTTGTACTCCCCCCCCCCCCCCCCCCCCCCCCCCCCCCCCCCCCTTTTTTGGTGCTTCACACTGTCCCTTCTTCGTCTGCCAAAAAAAAAAAAAAAAAAAGGGAAAAAAAAATTCCACTACTGGTTTTTTTTTTTTTTTTTTTTTATTTTCTCTTTCCCAACCAGTCTCTTACACACCATGCATAGTCTGTATGTTCTCTTACAAATGGACATATTTTTTGCTGATTTTAGTGTTTTGGCAATTGATACAAAGTGTCTGGGTAAATGTTCTAATGCTCTCTCTCTCTCTCTCTCTCTCTCTCTCTCTCTCTCTCTCTCTCTCTCTCTCTCTCTCTTCTCTCTCAAATATGTTAACAATGTTTTATGACCATCTTGTGAGATCATGACATTATCTGGACAATCTTTGTGTTAGTATGTTCTGTATCCCCATCGCTTAGATAATTACTAATTGCGTTACTGTGTTACAATGCGTCAGTTCTGCGTCCCAGTCCATCCAATGATCAATAATCATGTTCGGGAGTGTTACAATACGACCGATCTGTGCAGCCATTAAATCAGATCGTTCATAACGACATCACGGTTTGTTACAGGGAGAACTATTTGTGTGGTCATGATTCGGATGATTAATAATGATGTCAAAGAGTCTTACAGTTGGGGAAAAGCTGTGTTCTGGGCCCATCACTGTGTTGAGTCTGTGTGCCACAGTGGAGCTTCTCTCTGTGTCAGTCAAACAGTTAATGGATAATTTTGTCGCTGAGTTCACTGGGGGGCTGATACGTTTGCCCATTAATCAGATAATTAATACTGGTGTCATGGTGTCTCACACTGAGGCCGATCTGTATAGACCCATTGATCAGATAATTAATGATGAAATCACTGTGCGTCAGAGTAATCTGCACCCCATTAATAAGAAAATTAATTATGATGTTAGCGTGTGCTATGGTCAAACCGATCTCTGCGCCTGTCATTCAGACAATTAATTATGGTGTCGCCGTGCGTTCCAGCAGGTCTCATCCGTATCGCATCGATCAGATGATTGCTCATGATGTAATTGTGTGTAACGGGAGTCTCATCTGTGTGTTGATCAATCAGATCATTACAATGATGCCGCTTTGTGTTGCAGCGAATTTCAACTGTTTTCCATCGATCAGATAATAATGATAACTTCGCTGTGTCTTGTTGATCTAATCTGTGTGCCCATCAATCAAATAATTACTAATGATGTCGCTGTGTGATGCAATAGGTCTTATCTATGTGCTCCTCAATTAGATCATTCTCAGGATGTCTCTGTGTGTTACAGTGGTTCTTATCTGTGTGCTTCTCAATCAGATAATTATAATTATGTTGTTTTGTTTTGCAGTGATTCTCATCTGTGTCCCCATCAATCAGATGATTACAATAATGTTGATGTGTCTGCTGTGGGTCTCATTTGGTGCCCATCAATCAGATAATTACTAATTGTGTCGCCCTGTGTTGCAGTGAGTCTCATCTAAGTGCCCATCGGTCAGATAATTATAATGATGTGTGGCCGTGTATTGCAGTAGGTTTCATGTGTGTGTACTCATCGATCACATAATTACAATTATGTCGCTGTGTGTTGCAGTAGGTCTCATCTGTGTACCCATCGATCAGATAATTACAATGATGTCGTTGTGTGTTGCAGTAGGTCTTATCTGTGTACCCATCGATCAGATAATTACAATGATGTCGTTGTGTGTTGCAGTAGGTCTCATCTGTGTGTCCATCAATTAGATAATTATAATCATGTCGCTGTGTGTTGCAGTGGGTGTTATCTGTGTGCCCATCACGGCAGTGAGGTATCTGTACCAGGTGTGGATCTTCGGCGAGTTTCTGTGTAAAGCCACCGCATACCTGCAAGGTGGGGCAATCGTCACCTTTCTCTGCCCATTCGTCTCGTCTTTCTCTCTGCTTTCTTCCCTTTTTTTTCCCCTCGTCATTCTGCCTTCCTTCCTTTCTTTTTCTTCCATTCCGTCTCTCTTTTTTTCTTTTAAAAGCTCACTTTTGCCTTCTTTTTGTACTCCCAGTTCTTATAGAACAGGGAGTACTTTAGAATGGGAACGAAGAAATGCTGTATGTGTGTCTGTCTGTGTGTCTGTGTATCCGTGTGTCCGTGGTCAAAAAGTGTTCCACTCTTTCCAGACAAAACTACTGGGCCGATCTTTCTGAAAATTTGTAGGTATGTTCATTACAGGCCATGGATGATGCCCGATGTTTTAGTTTGCCGTTATAGCCCGTTACTAACGGCTGTAACGGCCTGTCACGGTTTTTCTTCTTTATGGAATATCTCAGAAAGTACGTGGCCGATCTTTCTGAAAATTTGTAGGCATGTTCATTATGGATCATGAATAATGAGTGATGTTTTTAGTTTACCGTTATAGCCGTTACTAACGGCTGTAACGGCCTGTAACGGTTTTTTCTTCTTTATGGCATATCTCAGAAGGTACTTGGCCTATCTTTGTGAAAATTAGCAGGTATGTTCATTATGGGTCACGGATGATGCCTGATGTTTTAGTTTACCCTGTTATAGCCGTTACTAACGGCTGTAACGGCATGTCACGGTTTTTTCTTCTTTATGGAATACCTCAGTAAGTACGTGGCCGATCTTTGTGAAAATTAGTAGGTATGTTCATTATGGGTCACGAATAATGCCCGATGTTGTTTTAGTTTACCGTTGTAACCGTTGCTAACGGCTGTAAGGGCCTGTAACGGTTTTTCTTGTTTATGGAATATCTCAGAAAGTATTCAGCCGATCTTTGTGAAAATTAGCAGGTATGTTCATTATGCATCACGGATGATGCCTGCTTGTTTAGTTTACCCCCATTATAGCCGTTACTAACGGCTGTAACGGCCTGTCACGGTTTTTCTTCTTCTTTTGGAATATCTCAGAAAGTATTTGACCGATCTTTCTGAAAATTTGTAGGTATGTTCATTAAGGGGCACGAATAATGAGCGATGTTTTAGTTTACCGTTAGAGCTGTTACTAACGGCTGTAACGGCCTGTAATGGGCTTTCTTCTTTATGGCATATCTCAAAAAGTACTTGGCCTATCTTTGTGAAAATTTAGCAGGTATGTTCATTATGGGTCACGGATGATGCCCGATGTTTAGTTTACCCCCGTTATAGCCGTTACTAACGGCTGTAACGGCCTGTAACGGTTTTTTTTCTCCTTCATGGAATATCTCGGAAGGTACTTGGCCGCTCTTTGTGAAAATTAGCGGGTATGTTCATTATGGGTCACGGGTGATGCCCGATGTTTTAGTTTTAACGTTATAGCCGTTACTAACGGAATATCTCAGAAAGTACTTGGCCGGTCCTTGTCAAAATTAGCAGGTATGTTCACTATGGTTTACGGATGATGCCCGATGTTTTAGTTTACCGTTATATAGCCGTTTTCTAACGGCTATATCGGCTCATAATGGTTTTTCTTCTTTTTATCGAATATCTCAGAAAGTACTTGGCCGAACTGTCTGAAAATTTGTAGGTATGTCCAGTATGGGCCACGGATGATGCCCGACGTTTTAGTTTACCGTTGTAGCCGTTACTTATGTAACGGCCCACAATAGTCTTTCTTTTTAATGGAATGTCTCAGAAAGTACTAGGCCGATCTTTCTGAAAATTTGTAGGTATGTTCATTATGGGTCACTGATCATGCCCGACGTTTAATTTACCGTTATGGCCGTTACTAAAGGCTATAACGACCCATAACGGTTTTGTTTTTTTTGGAATATCTCAGAAAGTAAGTGGCCGATCTTTCTGAAAATTTTGTAGGTACGTTCATTATGGGTCACAGAGATGCCCAATGTTTAAGTTTACCGTTATAGCCATTACTAACGGCCCATAATGGCTTTCTTCTTGATGGAAAATCTCAGAACGTTCTTGGCCGATCTTTCTGAAAATTTTTGTAAGTATGTTCATTATAGGTAACAGATGATGGCCGATGTTTACCAGAATAGCCATTACTAACGGTTACACCAGCCCAGGACGGTTTTTACTCTTTATGGAATATATCACGCGTATTCAGGATAAACTGGGAGTATGTTTATATGCTTTGCATCTTGTTTTTTCTCACACCCTTCCTATCTTCTTTCGTAGATTCTTCTTTCTTTTTCATTTCCATCCTTTCAGGGTATTTTTTATGTCTTTATTCCTGCCTTCCTTTCTTCTCTCTGTTTCCCACCGGTCCGTTCTTACTTCTGTCTTTTGTTCCCGTCTTTTCTTCTTTCCTTCGGTTTTTTTTTTTTTTCACACTCCTTTTCCTCTTTTTTTTTTTTCTTGTACTTTTTTCTTTTTTTTCTCTTTCTTTCTTTTCCTTTTTTTTTTCTTTTGTCTTTATGCTTGCTTTTTTTTTTTTCGTTCCTTGCTTTATCTGTCTTCTTCCTTCGTATCCTTTTCTATCTTAATTCTTTCTCCCTTTATTCTTCTCCTTCAGTCTGTACTTTCTTTTTCTTCTTCTATCCTCTTTTCTTCTTTCTTCGTTCTTCTTTCTTCTTCGCTTCTTCGTTCTTTTCTTCTTCTTCCTTTCGCCTTCTTTTTTTCTTTTTTTTTCCTTTCTTTTTTTTATTCCTTGCTTTCCTTTTTATTCCTTTTATTCCTTCCTTCTTCTTCTTTCTTGTTCCGTTCTTTCTTCTTTTTCATTTCTTCCTTCGTTTTTCTTACTTTCATCTTCGTTTTGTTCTTCTTTGTATTTCTGCCTTCCTTTTCCCCCTTTGTTGTTTTATTCCTTTTTTTTTTGTCTTCCTCTCCTTTTCCCTTTTTTTTTTTTTTTTTTTTTTTTTTTTGTTGCTTCCTTCTTTTCTTCCCTTCTCTCTCCCTTTTTCTTTCAAACGAGGAGGACAGGGACGAGAAAGACGAAGGTTTTTTTTTTTGGAAGTAAAAGAAATGTACCAAAATAAGAATGATAAAAATAACAATAATAAAGTAAAGAAGAAGAGGACGAAATAAAGAAATCAATACAAAAAAAGTCAATACATTTTGAAAATTAAATCTTTACACTATAAATAGATTGATGGATATATCAATACATAAATGAAATTAATGTAATTGTATATTGAAAAATAAAACAAATAAGCGTGCGTGCGTGCGTGTGCTTGTGCGTGCGTGCGTGTGTGCGTGCGTGCGTGTGTGTGTGTGTGTATGTATGTGTGTGCGTGCGTGCGTGCGTGCGTGCGCGCGTGCACGTGCGCTGCGCGTCCGCGCAGTGTGTGTGTGTGTTGTGTGTTGTCCGTCTGTCTGTCTGTCTGTGTTGTTCGTGTGTCGCCGTCTGTTGCCTTTCATGTGCAACTCGTCTGGAACTCTCATCCTCTCCAGACTTCTCCTCTGCACTGACTCAAGTTCATGCTGTAGCTTGAAGGAACACTGCCTCAGAGGTTTTCTTACTCACCTCTCAATCTAAAATTTTGTAAATTTCTCTGTCCTCCACCACACTGACGAAGTCTCAGTCCATTTTTATACTTAAGAAGGTTAGTTGCAAAATGACGCGACTGCAGGCGGAAAATCTGAACAAATCTTTATTTAAAGTTTTAGTAATACATCCGGCAAACATGAACAAACAAATCACAAGACAAAACACCACGCGTTTCGACCTATGAGGTCTTCTTCTACCCAAGAGGTTTAAACGCGTCGTGTTTTCCTCTTGTGAATCGTTTGTTCATGTCTGTGGATGTATTACATATACTTGATAAATTTGTTATCATCCAGCAATGTACTTAATAGACTTGATACCATCCAACAATTTACTTAAGAAATTTTTTTAACCATCCAACAAAATACTTAATTCATTTGCTATCATCCACCAAATTTGTTACCGTCCGACAAAATGTGTGTGTGTGTGTGTGTGTGTGTGTGTGTGTGTGTGTGTGTGTGTGTGTGTGTGTGTGTGTGTGTGTGTGTGCAAATGTTACGGTCTGAAAGGTAACAGAAATTTAGAAGTAAAAAAAGGGATATCTGTTCGGTGTCACATTCGTTGATTTCTTACTGGCCCAGATTACAAAAAAAAGTAATAATAATAATAATAATGACAATAATATAATAATAATAATTATAATTATAAAAGAACAAGTTTGAATCAAACCAGTACACTTACCCCAGATCAGCTAGATCTCACTCACTTAAAGGACCAGTTGAGCCGCAAAACAAGCAGGTGCCGGAAAGCAAACAGGTGTCGCAAAGCAAACAGGTGCCAGAGTCAGAACAGTTACACGGTTACATAACAGGGGGGGGGGGGGGGGGTGGTCAGGGGTGACAAATGAGGTCTTAGGTTCTCGTCCGATCGGGCGAGGAGGAGGGGGGGGGGGGAGGAGGGGGCAACGTGTCAAAAATGCCATTTTTTGACAGCTAAGGGAAGGAGGGGGTAGGAAGGTGTCCTAAATCCCCGGAACCACCAGCCGCCGTGGCGAAGTGGTTAGGTAGCGTCGCGGACTCCCGGCTGGAAGGTCGTGGGTTCGAATCCCATCAGAGTCATGTGGGTTTTTCTGCCCCGACCGCTCCTACCCAGAGTTGAGTTTGCTACGGGCTCAGTTGGGAAGACTGGGACCACACAGTCGAGTTTCATCCACTTAATGGATGCGTTTTGAGAGTGTTGCTCAAATTTCCTGACCAACACTGCAGGTGCCTGTATCTCTCGGGCCTGGTTGACGCCGGATATATTATGAAAGGAAGCGTAGAGTACAGCCCTGTCATGTAGTCTCTCAGACCGAAATGGAAATCCGTAGCATCATCTTAATCATCCTCATTCTCATCGTTCAGCATTTAAAAAAAATGTCTCAAATTTCTGTGGCCCTTCATGCCCTGCTCTCATGGTGACCTCAGTTTCGATGTCCTCTCCACGTCTGTGGCCTTGGTTTGGGTTCCGTCGGGGTCACCGGTATCGGCGGGTCCATGGGGGCTGT
>JADBJO010000421.1:415000-417500 GCA_016801955.1 Conus betulinus | reverse complement strand
TTTCATTTGTTGTATTGTGTTGCCAGAGACCATGAAAGGTTAGTATGGATGATTTGCTGACAGAGGGCTTGAAGAGGGTGCACAGACGTACAGACGCAGTTTGCTGGCTAAACTCCCGCGAGCTGTCAGACAGCGACCTTGGGAAAGAGTCAACACAGCAAAAACAAACATCATCCTTTAACTGTACTTTTTTTTTAAAGTAGGAATAATGATAACAGAGTTTGATCATAGCACGCCTTTTCTCATCAAACTTACCACAGAGAAAGACATCACCTCTTCCTGTGTCAGCCCTACGGTGTGATGTCAAAGGCGACGACCACGTCGATGATGATGATGATGATGATGATGATGATGATGATGATGATGATGATGATGATGATGATGACTCGTCGACGACGACGACGACGACGCAGAAGAAGAAGAAGATGACGATGATGATGATTGTAATGATGATGGTAGAGAGGGTGAGGTGACGATGACGACGGTGACGACGACGACGACGACGACGACGACGATGATGATGATGATGATGATGATGATGATGATGATGATGATGATGATGATGATGATGATGATGATGATGATGATGATGATGATGACTGTGAAGATGATGCTAAGTTGGTGGTGATATGATAATGGTGGTGCCTGACGATGATCATTATGACGACTGCGACCCTAATGATGTTGATCATTACCAAAACGATGATTATGACGACGACGGTGATGACGACGACGACCGCGACAAGGGTGATAGTGATAATGTTGATGATCTCGATGATGACAATGGTGGTGGTGACAATGACAACAACAACAACGACAATGACGATCATGGTGACGATGATGATGACGACAAAATATGATGATGATGATGATGATGATGATGATGATGATGATGATGATGATGATGATGATGTAAACGATGAGAACGCTGCTGACGCCAGGTGGTGACCCGACGTCGGCTGGCCCTGATGATGATGCTGGTGTCGGTGCTGTTCGCCGTGTGCTGGCTGCCCTACTCCCTCATCAACCTGTGTCTGACCTTCCAGACCGAGCCCTGGGGCTGGCTGCTGCTGCCCCTCTACCCCTTCTCCCTGCTCCTGGCGCACTCCAACTCCGCCCTCAACCCCCGTGCTCTACGGCCTGGTGCACAGATCACTCCAGCAGGTGGCCCTCCGGCTGCTGTGCTGTCGGTGGAAGGCTCTGTTCAGGAAGGTAGGGTATAGGAGCCAGCTGGGCTCGGCTGTGTGCTGGTCTGTTAGCTGACCCGAAGGTATCTCGATGTCTAGTGTCTGTGTGTATGTCTGTTCGTGTTTGTCCGTCTGTGTACATGATGGATTGCGTCTGTGTCCTTGTCTGTGTCTGTGTCTGTACGTTTGTCTGCTTGTGTCTATCCGTCTTCGTGCCTGTCTGTCTGTGTCCGTCTGTGTGCATGCATGTCTGTCTTTGTCTTTCAGTGTGTGTGTTTGTCTGTCTGTGTCTGTTTTGTCTGTGTGTTTGTCTATCAGTGTGTTTGTCTGCTTGTGGCTATCCGTCTTTTGAGCATGTTGTCTGTGTCTGTCTGTCTGTGTATGTTTCTGTCTCTGTCTGTCTGTCTGTCTGTGTCCGTGTCTATCTGTGTCCGTTCCTGTGCATGTCTGTCCCTGTCTGTATGCATGTCTGTCTGCATCTATGTTCTTGTCTGCCCGTGTCAATCTGTGCATATGTCTGCCTTGTCTGTCAGTGTACATGTTTGTCTGTATCTGTCCGTCTGTGTCCCATATCTGTCTGTGTCTGTCTGTCTCGGTACTCGTACATGTATGCCTGTTTGTTTGTCCTGTACACGGAAGGTCCAGAGCCGGCTTTGGGCCTGCCTGCTTGAATGTCTGTTTCTGTCTGTCTGTCTGTCTGTCTGTCTGTCTGTCTGTCTGTCTGTCTGTCTGTCTACATGTCTGCCTCTGTGTACGCGTCTGCGTCTGTACATGTTCGAGTCTGTCTGTCAGTGGTCATTTTTGAGTGCCTGTGTATGTGTGTGTGTGTGTGTGTGTGTGTGTGTGTGTGTGTGTGTGTGTGTGTGTGTGTGTGTGTGTGTGTGTTGTGCATGTGTGTGTGTGTGTGTGTGTGTGTGTGTGGTGTGTGTGTGTGTGTGTGTGTGTGTCTGTCTGTCTGTCTGTCTGTCTGTCAATTCATGTCTGACTGTGTCTGTTTCATTTCTGTATGTATGTATGTGTGTGTGTGTGTGTGTGTGTGTGTGTTGTGTGTGTGTGTGTGTGTGTGTGTGTGTGTGTGTGTGTGTGTGTATCAATTCATGTCTGTCTGTTGTCTGCATCATTGTCCATGTCAAGGGTCTGATCACAATTTTCACTCTTTTTCTTGCCACAGAAGTGTTCCC
Organism: Conus betulinus; assembly: GCA_016801955.1. Classification (NCBI taxonomy): domain Eukaryota; kingdom Metazoa; phylum Mollusca; class Gastropoda; order Neogastropoda; family Conidae; genus Conus; species Conus betulinus. The sequence continues at coordinate 415,132 of JADBJO010000421.1, read as the reverse complement.
TCCCTTTGTTCATACATAAACGGAGTTTTACTTCACATCCAGTTCATTACATAAAGGTACTTCTCCCCCCTTCAAAGATTCATGTCAAGTCTCCTGTTACAGTGCTCTCCCTTGCTGTCCTGTACCGAAGGA
>JADBJO010000421.1:380000-410000 GCA_016801955.1 Conus betulinus | reverse complement strand
AACAAGAGGAAGAAAAGAAAAGACCGAAGAAGAGAAGAAGCGAAGAAGAAGAAGGAAGAAAAGAGAAGAAAGAAACGAAGTAAAGAAGGAGCGCAGAAGAAGAAGGAAAGAAAAAGAAGCCAGAGAAAGGAGACAGAAGAGAAGAAAACGCCCCAAGCAGCGCAACAAGAAGAGAGAAGAAAGAAGAAGAAGAAGCAAGACGAGAAGAGAAGAAGCAGAAGCGCAGCCGACGAAGACGCCAAGCCGCCGCATGAAGCAGCGCCGAAGAGCGCAAGAAAGCAGAACGCAGCAACGAAGACCGCCCAGCAGAACGAAAGACCGACGAAAAGGCAATGATGAAGACGCCCACAGAAGAGAAGAAGAAGAAAGAAGAAGACAAGGCCGCAAGAAAGAAGCGAAGAAGGAAGAAGAAAGAAGCGAAGAAGAAGAAGGAAAAAGAGAAGAAGAGAAAGACGAGAAAAAGAAGAAAAGAAGAAAGACGAAAAGACAGAAGAAGAAGAAGCAGAAAAGAAGAAGAGAAGAAGAAGACGAAAGACGAATAACAAAGCGAAAAAGGAGACGAAGAAGAAGAGAAGAAGAAAGAAGAAGAGGAAGAAGACAGAAGACCCCGCAAGACCCCCGAAAAAGACCGAAAAGGAAGAAGAACCTTTAATACATAAACCGGAAAAAAGACCAGAAGAAGAAAGGGACCGAAGAAAGAAAAAAGGAAAGCAGTCAAGAAGAAGGCGGGCGGGGAACGCCGAAACAGACGCCAGAGGGGTTTAGAAGAGAAAGAAGGAGAGAAGAGGAAGAAGCTGAGACGAAGAGAAAGGAGAAAAAGAAGGAAGAAGAAGCGAGAAGAAGAAGAGAAGAGATGAAGACGAACGAAGCAGCAGAGAACCACGGGCTACACGGAAGAAGAAGAAGAACAAGAAGAAGACGCAGAAGAAGCAGAGAAGCAGAAGCCCCGAACGAAAGAAAGAGAAGCAAGAGAGACGAGAAGCGAAGAGAGCAGAACAAGAAAGACGAGAAAGGATGAGACCCACAGAGAAGCAGAATAGAAAAGACAGAGAAGAGCCAAGGAAGAAGCAAAGAAGAAGAGAAGAAGAGACGAAGAACAAGCAGAAGAAGAAAGCAAGAAGAAGAAGAAGAAGAAGCAGAGAAAACAGAAAGAAGAGGCGTCGTTCTTGTACTTTCGGGTTACTGATGAAGAAGATGGGTTAAGACTGCTCTCTCTATCTCTACTTCCAAAACTCCCATCATCTACAGCCTTGTGCGTGGTGTGTGTGTGTGTGGTGTGTGTGTGTGTGTGTGTGTGTGTGTGTGTGTTGTGTGTGTGTGTGTGTGTGTGTGAGTATGGTGTTGTGTGTGTGTGTGTGTGTGAGTGTGTGTGTGTGTGGGGTGTGTGTGTGTGTGTGTTGTGGTGTGTGTGTGTGTGTGTGTGTGTGTGTGTGGTGTGTGTGTGAGATGTGCGGTGTGTGTGTGTGTGTGTGTGTGTGTGGTGTGTGTGTGTGTGTGCTTATGTGTGTGTGGTATTTGTGAGTGCGCGCGCGCCGGAGGGGGGTGGTGCTGCTCGCCAGCGTGAATGCGTGATTGTCCCCCCCCCGCGAACGCACGCGTGGCGCGTTCAAAGCGTTGTGGGTTGGTGTGTGTGGGGTGTGTGTGTTGTGGTGTGTGTGTGTGTGTGTGGGTGTTGTGTGTGTGTGTGTGTGTGTGAGCGTATTGCATTTCAGTATGTGTGTGTTCTTCTGTGAGTGTATCTGTGTGTGTGCGTGTGCGCGCGTGCGCACGCGCGCGCGCGAGTGGTGTGTGGTGTGTGTGTGTGTGTGTGTGTGTGTGTGTGTGTATGTGTGTGTGTTGTGTGTTTTTGGGTGTGTGGTATTTTCGTTAAGAATACCGGGGGAGGGTGCGCGTGCCGTTTAAGTACTTTTCCGTCGTTCGAAACTTCCTTTGAATCCTTCCGTCCCTAATAACCACTTTCAATTTCACATCAATTTTGCCCACAAGAAAAAAATTTACATTCTTTTGTACTTTGTTCGATCCGACCACCGTGGGTACTAAGGTTTGGTGTATGTCTTCTTCTCACGTGCAAGACAGACACACCAGACAGACAGAGACATAGACAGAATGTCAGACAGACAGACAGAGACAAGAGAAAGGACCAAGACAAGAGAGAAGAGAGAGAGAGTGAGAGAGAGAGAGGGGAAGAGAGAGAGAGAGAGAGAGAGAGAGAGAGAGCGAAGAGAGAGAGAGAGAGAGGAGAGAGGAGAGAGAGATGCCTTCTTCTTAGGTTTAACGTCTTCCCATTAAGGTGATTACAGACAATTGTGTAATATATATATATATATTGTGTTGTGTGTGTGTGTGTGTGTGTGTGTGTGTGTGTGTGTGTGTGTGTGTGTGTGTGTGTGTGCGTTGCGTGTGTGCGTGCGTTAGTGTGTGTGTGTGTGTACAACTTTGAGTTAATCTGACAATAAATTGGTTTCAGTCAGTCAGTCAGTGTGTGTGTGTTTGTGTGTGTGTGTCGTGTGTGTGTGTGTGTGTGTGTGTGTGTGTGTGTGTGCGCGCGCGCGCATGTGTGTGTGCGTGCGTGCGTGCGTGCGTGCCGTGCGTGCGTGCGGTGTGTGATGTGTGTGTGTGTGTGTGTGGTGTGTGTGTGTGTGTGTGTGTGTGTGTGTTGTGTGTGTGAGTAATTTTTTTTTTTTTGTATGTGAAAACTGGCTGCTGAAAGTTAAAGATAAATTCCTACTGGACTGCGTAATAGGTGTGAACATAACGAACAAAGAAAAGCATAATATTTTAGGTCATGTCAGTGCAGTCGATCTATCACGTGAAATATTAGTACCAGCCTTGTGCACTGTATTCTGGGCTCTTAGACAATCTAGTAACCAGGTCACTTACACTAAGAGTTTCCACACACACACACACACACCACACACACACACACACACACACACACACACACACACACACACACACACACACACACACACACAACACACACACATTTAACATTTTTGCGCATTTGGTTCGAAGTGAATTTTAAAACGCATCCTGTGGTAAGTTTACTACATCTGTAGATATAGGACTTTCGAATTTGTCTAACTGAATCTTGGGATGGATGTCAGGATTTGGGCTGTATACAGTTGTGAAAATATTGACTATCTGTGTTTTCAATACCTTATTGAAACTGTTAAAGAATGCTTTATAAATCAAAGTATAACCATCAACATAATCAACAGCCTGAGCAACCATCAATACCGTAAACATCATCGGCACCATCATCGTTCAGCACAAGCAATATTGCCAACACGATCAACACAATCAACATCATCAATACTGTAAACACAATCAATCCAGTCAACACAATCAATACGTTAGCACACAACACCTCTTTCATAACAATCAGCAGCGTCAACACCATCAATACAATCAACACCTCACTCACACTTTTTCACACCCGTCAACACCGTCAGTGTCATCAATACCATCAACATCAACATCATGAACATCATCAACACTGTCAACCATCATCATCATCATCATCAACAACACCCCGTTACCATCATCAACACAGTCAAACACGATCAACACTGTCAACGCTATCAATATAATCAACACACACAGCGAAGATCATAGACACACAAGAGGGTAAAACACTATCAACAACGTCAACACCATCAAACCGTCAATGCAATCAACATCACCAACGCAATTAAAAACCATCAACAATATCAACGTCGTCAAACACGGTCAAGGCAGCTAGCACCACTTTGACCACGACATCTAATGTACGCTACTACTGCGTGTGCTACAGTGACCGCTGCCTTCTGCTACTGTCACTACTTGTACTGCCATTGGCAGCTTCTTGAACAATGACAGGTCAGCTGCTACAGCTGCTGCTACTGACACTGACTTGATCTTTTTTCTGCCTCTGCGAGTGTACGGTAGCTGCTGTTGCTATTACTATTTCTTATGATTCTATTGGAAACAGTGTGTGTGTCTGTGTGTGATCTCAGGGTACCTTCAGCAGTCAGCAGTCAGAGAGGACTCAGCTGCAGGGGTCCCTGCGCACCTCCCATCGTGACAGTGGCCGCCGTGACGTCACCCCCGACCAGGAGGTCAACGCTGTATGACGTCATGGCACCATGTGACGTCAAACCGCCCGTCGACCATCTCTTGGCTTTCACACGGACAGCATCACGAGCAAATGGCGCTGTCTGCTACACCGTTGGTTTCAAAGTGAAGTGATTGCAGGCGAAAAGTGAAACAAACTTTAAAACAGAATTTACAGTAAACCCACCAGACAACGGGGACAAACAAATTACAAGACAAAGCATGACGCGTTTCGACCTCTTAGGTCTTCGTTTTCATGGTCCTGACTGTCGTTTATCTTGCTCGAGGAACACCTAAGAGGTCGAAACGCGCGCCGTGTTTTTGTCCTTTTTTTTTTTTTGTTTTTTTTTTTTGTCCCTGTTGTCTGGCGGATTTACTATAATTTTTTTTTTTTTAATTTACTACACTTTGATATTATTTTTCTCTCAACCAAACGCATCGTTACGACGTTACGTCATGCCACAGGGCGGTGACAATCTTAATGTGACGTCACTAGAAACCGAGGAAAACGAGATGACATCATGACATTAAATCAAACGAAGAAAAGCGAGAAAAAAAGAAAAGGAAAGGAAAAAATGGAAAAAAAAAAAAAAAAAAAAAAAAAAAGAAATGGGGAGAAAAGGACTTCTATCCTGCCTGGTGGCTCCGTGAAATTGGACGACGATGGTAGACGGTGACGAGTCTACCTATGTGATCGTAGCGTTAGGGAAGCCAGAGGGTACTGACGTCATCTAATGACAAATCGTGTGCCATATTGACGCTGTACTTACTGTGTTCGCAGAATTGTTCGCTTGTTTTGGCTTCATTCATTTTGAGAATGATTAGATAATGATGATGACTGGCATCCGGTGTGTGTGTGTGTGTGTGTGTGTGTGTGTGTGTGTGTGTGTGTGTGTTGTGTGTGTGTGTGTGTGTGTGTGTGTGTGTGTGTGTGTGTGTGTGTGTGTGTGTGTGTGTGTGTGTGTGTGTGTGTGTGTGTGTGTGTGTGTGTGTGTGTGTGTGTGTGTGTGTGTGTGTGTTGTGTGTGTGTGTGTTAGTGTTGTGTGTGTGTGTGTGTGTGTGTGTGTGTGTTTGTGTGTGTGTTTGTGTGTGTGTTTATGCCTGTGTGCACATGCGTGTGCTGCATGCGTGCCTGTATGTGTGTGTGTGTCTGTAGATAGATAGATAGATAGATAGATAGATAGATAGATAGATAGATAGATAGATAGATAGATAGATAGATACAGGTAGATAGATACACAGAATCTCTGTCTGTAAGTGCGTGCGTGTGTGCTTACGTGTGTGTGTGTGGTGTGTGTGTGAGAGTGTGTGATTGAGAGAGGAGTGAGAGAGAGAGAGAGAGAGAGAGAGTGTGAGGAGAGAGAGATAGAGAGAGAGAGAGAGAGAGAGAGAGAGAGAGAGAGAGAGAGAGAGAGAGATTTTCATCTGTATGGAAGGAAGTTTTCAGATGTCTGAGTGAATCAGAAGTTTGCATATATCTATATTGATTAGAAGTGTTCAGATTTGTGTATTGATTACAAGTTTTCGGACGTCTCTATGAATGAGAAGTTTTCAGACGTCTGTGTAAATGTTTTAGCGGTAAGTTTTTAGATGTCTGTTCTGATGAGTTTTCCGATGTCTGTATTCATCAGAATGTTTCAGATGTCTGTATAAATGACAAGTTTTCAGACATCTGTATTATGAGAAGTTTTCAGGTGTCTGTATCACTGAGACATTTTCAAATGTCTGGATGAATTAAATGTTTTCAGCTGTTTGTAGTAACAAGAGAAGTTTTCAGATGTCTGCATGAATGAGAAGTTTTCAGATGTCTGCATAAATGAGAACTATCCAGATATCTGTGTAAACGAGAAGTTTTCAGACGTATACATCAATAAGAAGTTTTCGGGTGTCTGTGTTACTGAGAACTTTTTGGATGTTTGTATTAATGAGAAAGGTTTTCAGATATCTGTGTGAACGAGAAGTTTTTAGATGTATATATTATGACAAGTTTTCAGGTGTCTGTATAAATGAGACGTTTTCAATTTATGAGACGTTTACACATGTTTGCATTGAGGAAGATTTTTAGATGTCTGTATAAGTGTGTGAAGGGGTGGGGGAGGGATGACGATGGCTAGTGTAATGTATTTCAAATGACCTTATACGCTGAGCTCATAGATCATGTGTGCAGCATACAGTTAGCTCACAGAAAAGATCCTGTGGAAGCAAAGGGCGGTACTGTGTTGTGGCAACAGTGTCCCAGAGGAGAGCATGATAAGTGGCGCTGTACTGTGGTGACACAGTCTCCCTGAGGAGAGCAGTGAGTGGCGCTGTGTACTGTGGTGACACAGTCTCCCTGAGGAGAGTGTGATAAGTGGCGCTGTACTGTGGTGACACAGTCTCCCTGAGGAGAGCAGTGAGTGGCACTGTACTGTGGTGACACAGTCTCCCTGAGGAGAGTATGATAAGTGGCGCTGTACTGTGGTGACACAGTCTCCCTGAGGAGAGCAGTGAGTGGCACTGTACTGTGGTGACACAGTCTCCCTGAAGAGAGCAGTGAGTGGCACTGTACTGTGGTGACACAGTCTCCCTGAGGAGAGTATGATAAGTGGCGCTGTACTGTGGTGACACAGTCTCCCTGAGGAGAGCAGAGTGAGTGACACTGTGCTGTGGTGACACAGTCTCCCTGAGGAGAGCAGAGTGAGTGGCACTGTGCTGTAGGAGAGCAGAGTGAGTGGCACTGTGCTGTGGCGACACAGTCTCCTCCCTGAGGAGAGCAGAGTGAGTGGCACTGTGCTGTGGTGACACAGTCTCCCTGAGGAGAGCAGAGTGAGTGGCACTGTGCTGTGGCGACACAGTCTCCCTGAGGAGAGCAGAGTGAGTGGCTCTGTACCGTGGCGACACAGTCTCCCTGAGGAGAGCAGAGTGAGTGGCTCTGTACTGTGGCGACACAGTCTCCCTGAGGAGAGCAGAGTGAGTGGCTCTGTACTGTGGCGACACAGTCTCCCTGAGGAGAGCAGTGTGTGGCTCTGTACTGTGGCGACACAGTCTCCCTGAGGAGAGCAGTGTGTGGCTCTGTACTGTGGCGACACAGTCTCCCTGAGGAGAGCAGTGTGTGGCTCTGTACTGTGGCGACACAGTCTCCCTAAGGAGAGCAGTGAGTGGCACTGTACTGTGGTGACACAGTCTCTCAGAGGAGAGCATGATGAATTTCATGAAAACAGGTTTGGGAGGTGCACATGAAGTCGTTGATTAATGAGTTGTATGGGCAAGAAAAGAGGCAATGTCGGTCATTTGAAAATTACCGTTTGTTAGTACCTGTTTTGCATGTGTGTATGTGTGTGCGCGCGAGCGCACGCGCGTGTGTATGTGTGTGTGTGTGTGTGTGTGTGTGTGTGTGTGTGTGTGTGTGTGTGTGTGTGTGTGTGTTTGTGTGCGTGTTGTACTAGCAGTGCGTGTTTGTGTGCGTGTTGAATGTGTGTGTGTGTGCGTGTGTGTGTGAGTGCGTGTGTGTGTGTGTGTGTGTGTGTGTGTGTGTTGTGTGTGTGTTTGTGTGTGTATTTGCGTGCGTGTGTGTGTGTGTGTGTATTGTGTTGTGTGTGAGAGAGAGAGAGAGAGAGAGAGAGAGAGAGAGAGAGAGAGAGAGAGAGAGAAATGATTCTCTTAAAGCACAATAATGTGATAAATACACTTGCTGTAACCTTCAGTGGTGTGTAGAAACCATTGGAACACACTGGCTGTACCTAAACAGTAACAGTGGGTGGACTGCAGTGAACGTTCTCAACATTAGGGATTCCTGTCAACAGCACGGCCTGAACGACTACTTCTACTGCATCTTCTCTTGTTGTGACCCCTGTTGGGTAGATAATTCCAGATCTAGTGCGTTGAACAACACGATACAATGTGTGTGTGTGTGTGTGTGTGTGTGTGTGTGTGTGTGTGTGTGTGTGTGTTTCTAATTTTTTTTCAAGTATGTGTATATACGTATGTTGCTTCGTATGAATTTTAAAACTGTGCTTGTAAATACAGGAGGGAGGAAATAATCAAATTAAAATTGTGACCCCAGTGTGTGAATTCAAACGATATTTTTTTTTTGTTTTCTTTCTTTTTTTTTTTTTTTTTTTTTTTTTTGTCTCGTCTGTTTTCGTTCTTTTTTCTCACCTTTCTTCTTGTTTTTGAATGGCTCATTTCAATTTTTTGATTGGCTCATTTCAAACAGCACCAGTACTCTCCCTCCCCTACCTACCTTCCTCCTCACCTCCTCCTCCTACTTGCCATCCCCCCGATATAAATTAAACATGCCCCAGTGGGGGACAATGGTTACCATTGCAGACAGACGGCTGGCAGGTCGCTGATTCCATGCATACAAGAGGTGTGGAGTTGTGGATTGTTTGGTCCCAGTCCAGCTCCTATCAGGAGTTGCGTGTGCTCTGCTAGACACCGGAACTGAAGACAATGGCCTCTGAATGGCTGTGTCTGGGAGAGAGAGAGAGTTGCTCAGATTTCCTGACCGTCACTGTACATGTCTGTTTACCTCTTGGGTCTGGTTGACGCCGGGATGTATTTTGAAAAGGAAGCGTTGAGCCATTCACCCCTGTTATATAGTCTCAGACCAGAGAGGAACCCAATTGCATCATCATCTTCAGCATCCTCGTCCACATTGATCACCAATAGCATAAAAACGGTCTCGAATTCTGTGACCCTTTATGGCCTGCTCTTGTGATGACCTCCCTTGTGGCGTCCTCACCACGTCTGTGCCTTGAATGAGTCCATGTGGAAATCATTAGCATCGGCCAGCTTAAGGCAATGTTACTGGACGAGTGGTGGCACCCTCCAACAGGGGACGCTAACTCTACTAGCTCTGTGACGAAGCAAACGCTGCCGTCGGTAGGGGACGTTATATGGTGGCGTCCTGCCTGTGTCGAATCAGAACAGGCTCCACTGATCACCACCGAAGAAATAATTCGGCGCTGGTAGGGTCCACTCTGGTGATTGTCTCATGATGATTTGATAAGGACTGCTCCTATGGACTGCCGGTGGTGGGGGCTGCAACAAAGCCATCTGGATGTGGCCGTGTATAAAGAGCCAAAATAAGCAACGTGGGAGTATTGCCAGTGGGGTGGGGTGGAAGATGGGGAACAGGAGAGACAGACAGACAGAGAGAGACTGACAGAGAGAGAGAGAGAGAGAGAGAGAGAGAGAGAGAGAGAGAGAGAGAGAGCTAGACTGAAAATTCCATGTCATCTACCTGAAGTTAATGTTACAAATCAAGCACTGCTTGTTTACAACACATACACATAACCGCAGAATTTGTGTGTGTGTGTGTGTGTGTGTGTGTGTGTGTGTGTGTGTGTGCGTCTTAAATACACACACACACACATATATATATATATATTCATTCACATTTATATGGGAATGCCACCCCATCGCTCACAGACACACACTCCAATACTAACACCACCACCACCCCTTCCCCCCACAAACACTCACCAACCATTTCCACAACGACAGTGAGACACCCCCTCCCCCCCTTTCCACACACACACACACACACACACACACACACACACGCCACCACAACTCTCAGCACACAACACGGCGCTTTGACTTCGCCATTTATTGGGTCACAAAAAGACACCTGTTCAAAAAAAAAAAAAAAAAAAAAAAAAGCCAGTTTGATGACAACCCACCTCCATCCCAAAAAAAAAAAAAAAAAAAAAAAAAAAAAAAAAAAAACCCAACCCAAAAGGATGAAAATAGCTAACACCGGCAACCTTTGTGTCTTGTCTATGAGGTCCACCACAGAGCCAACCAACGGTCAGGTCAGGAACAGGCATCGCTTGGTTTACCCATGTAGCGCTATAGTGCTAGGGAAAGGACTGGGGCGTGGGCAGACGACGAAGAACAAAAAGACAGAAGTATGAACAACATGGACAAAAAAAAAAAAAAAGAAAGAAATTGTGGGTCAGATAAAGACAAGGAAAAATGGATAAAGGCAGGAGCAAGAGAGAAGGGGAGACATGGATAGGGGAGAGAGGAAGACAGGGTTGTGGTGGCAAATAGAGAAATACTGGGGGGGGGGGGGGGGGGGGGGGGGGGGGGGGGAGAGCTGAGAAATACAGGGCAGAGAAAGGAAGGGACAAAAAAAATCACAGACAAAGGCTCATAAAGAACGGCAAATAGAGAAAGACGGGAGGATTGACAGAGAGAGAGAGAGAGAGAGAGAGAGAGAGAGAGAGAGGGGGGGGGGGGGGGGGTATACAGGACAGAGAAAGAGAAGGACAGAAAATCACAGTGTGGGAAACGCAGATAAAGAAAGACGGGAGGATGAACAGAGGGAGAGAGAAGCAGGGAGGGGAGAGAGAGCGGGAAGGAGGGATACAGGACAGAGAAATGGAGGGACAGCAAATCACAGTGAAAGATATAAAGCAGAGAGAAATACAGGAGGATGGACACAGAAAGAGAGGGAGAGAGAGGGAAGGAGGGATACAGGACAGAGAAATGGAGGGAGAGAAAATCACAGTGAAGGAAATACAGCTGAGACAGAAATATGGGAGGATGGACAGAGAGGGGGGGGGGGGGGGGGGGAGAAAATCACAGAGAGAGAGAGGGTAATAAAGAACAACAAGAGGTAGAGAACGATGAGAGGATGGTCACAAACAGAGAGAGAAAGAGGGGGGGGGGGGGGGGGGGGGAGAGAGGAAAGAGAGAGAGAGAGAAGAAGAAAGAGAGATAAAAGACAGAGAAAAGGAGGGACATAAAATCAAAGAGGTTAATAAAGAATGACATACTGAGGAAGACAGGAGAACTGACACAGAAAGAGAGACAGACAGACTTACAGACAGACAGAGAGAGAAAGAGAGACAAAGACACAGAGAGAGAGAGAACAAACATCGTTAAATATACACAGCTGCTTTTCAAAAGCAGCCAGCCAGTGCAGCGCACTGCGCACTTCATCGCACGGAAGGTGGGAGGGGAGGGAGGGAGGGAGGGAGGGATGGATGGATGGATGGATGCAAGGCTGGTGCAGACCGATGTCCCACACAGACAAGAGAGGATTTCCTTCCCCTCAGACAATCCCTTTGTGGCTTTACAGACAATATATGCATGGACAGTAATATTGAGGTATTAAGAGACCCTTAGGGTCAAAAAAGAATCGACAGATCCATAGGACCCACAGATATGGAGAATGCTTCACACACACAGGTATAAACACAGTCAAATACATATGTATGTGCAATAAATCTACATACATACTTACATACACACATATGCCTGTGTGTGTGTGTGTGTGTGTGTGTGTGTGGTGTGTGTGTGTGTGTGTGTGTGTGTGACATGCATGCGTGTGTCTGTGTGTAAGTGTCTCACTGTACACACACACACACACACACACACACACACTCACTCACTCACAAAGTGTACGTGTAAATGTATGCCTCTGTACTTATGTGTGTGTGTGTGTGTGTGTGTGTGTGTGTGTGTGTGTGTGTGTGTGACATGCATGCATGTGTGTGTGTGTGTGTGTGTGTCTGTGCACACACACACACACACACACACACACACACACACACTCACAAGTGTGTACGTGTAAATGTATGTCTCTGTACTTATGTATGTATGTATGTATGCAAATTCATTGCACACATACATACACACCGCCACACTACACAGTTATCAAATAGTGAGCATCATGCTCATCAACAATCAGGCTCTGTTCATCTTCAAGTTCAACACTGCCTCCATGATGAAGACAACACTTGAAGCCTTAACAATGAAAACACCACAGTAACACTTACAACCTTCACAATGAAGACAACATAACAACATCATTTTTGTAGCCTCCACAATGAAGACAACACAAAGACACTTGGAGCCTCCACAATGAAGACAACACAACACCTGAGCCTCCACAATGAAGACAACACAAGGACACTTGGAACCTCCACAATGAAGACAACACAACACCTGGAGCCTCCACAATGAAGACAACACAAGGACACTTGGAGCCTCCACAATGAAGACAACACAAGGACACTTGGAGCCTCCACAATGAAGACAACACAACACTTGGAGCCTCCACAATGAAGACAACACAACACCTGGAGCCTCCACAATGAAGAAGACACAAGGACACTTGGAGCCTCCACAATGAAGACAACACAACACTTGGAGCCTCCACAATGAAGACAACACAACACCTGGAGCCTCCACAATGAAGAAGACACAAGGACACTTGGAGCCTCCATAATGAAGACAACACAACACTTGGAGCCTCCACAATGAAGACAACACAACACTTGGAGCCTCCACAATGAAGACAACACAACACTTGGAGCCTCCACAGTGGAGACAACACAAGGACACTTGGAGCGTCCACTATGAAGACAACACAAGGACACTTGGAGCCTCCACAATGAAGACAACACAACACTTGGAGCCTCCACAATGAAGACAACACAACACTTGGAGCCTCCACAGTGGAGACAACACAAGGACACTTGGAGCGTCCACTATGAAGACAACACAAGGACACTTGGAGCCTCCACAATGAAGACAACACAAGAACACTTGGAGCCTCCACAGTGAAGACAACACAAGACTTGGAGCCTCCACAATGAAGACAACACAACACTCGGAGCCTCCACAATGAAGACAACACAACACTTGGAGCCTCCACAATGAAGATAGCACAGTAGCAACACCTGGAGCCTTCATTATGAAGACAACACAGTAACAACAACATCTGAAGCCTACATAATGAACACAACAATATTTGGAGCCTCTCCAATGAAATCAACAATAACAACACATGGAGAATCCACAAACGAAGACAACACAGCAGCATTACTTGGAGCCTCCACAAAGACTACGCCACAACAACCACACTTGGGAGCCTCCACGATGAAAAACAACAAAAACAATACTTGTAGCCTCGACAATGAAGACAACACAGTAACACCACTTGATGCCTCTGCAATGCAGACAAAACCACAACATACCCAACACTTGGGAGCTTCCAGAGAAGACAAAACATCCAGCAAGTTAGGACAACAATGAAACAATCAACAATGAAACAACCCATTGAGGATGATGACCAACCTGACTGTCTCACACACCTAGAGCCTATCAAACGGTGTACACCCTGGTCATCCTGATGCAACACATTTAAGCCACACCACACAGACGCAAAGCGTCTCCAGCATGCCCCACTTCAAGTCTTTTCAAGAAGCTGGCGATATCAATTCGCTGATTCCTTCACTGCTTGAAAATTAGGGTCTCCTAGGAATAATTAAGACGTACTACTTACAAGTGTTACAACCATCACGAACAACAGAGCATTTAAATAATTAGATGGCTTCCTTCCTGTAAATGTTGAAGAGTTTGGGCTTCTAAAGCGCGTCCTCAGCTAAAACATAATTTTGTGTGCATCATAAGCAGCAGCAACCTTTGAACAGTCTACACACACAGTCTCATGAATGGTCCATAGTCTCTACAAAAAAAAAAAAAAAAAAAAAAAAAAAAAAAAAAAAAAAAAAAAAAAATGACAAATTGCTGAACTTCAGGAGACCTGTCAATTTTTTTTGTCTGCTCACCAATTCATGCAGTTTTTTTTTTTTCTTTTGACCGCAAACCTGCCTCATAACTCGGCTAAAACCTCACATCTTACAAACTTGTGCGAAAGCTTTGGTTTGTGAAAGAACCACTATCATTACAACTAAACGGAGAGTACTCGGGAGACCCACACCACTGATGCAAGATAATTTCAAGTACAGCTACATCCGTTTAACATGTCTAATGCCTTTTTCTTGTGTGCCTGAAGGCAGAGCGTTTAACAGTGTAATTCCTTTGGACACTATGATACTTCTCGTTGCTCCAGGCGATTTGCAGCTGTGTGGCACTTAAATGTATCATTGCAGCTGGGTCAGTGGTATGACAGCCATGACTCATTTCTCTGCCATAGTCATGACACAAAACAACACCCTGGCTTATCAGGTCAGAGTACTGCTGTACATCATAGACAAACAGGAATGGCCTCTAACCCCTATTGCTTAACATCATAGACACACGGGTATGGCCCAAAGCCTAATTCTCACTGCTTAATATCATGGACAAACACTTACTGCTTAACATCATAGACAAACAGGAATGGCCCAAACCCTAACTCTTACTGCTGAATATCATAGACAAACTCTTACTGCTTAACATCATAGACAAACAGGAATGGCCCACACTCTAACCCCAATTACTTAGCATCATAGACACACGGTTATGGCCCAAAGCCTAACTGTAACTGCTTAACATCATAGACAAATAGGAATGGCCCAAACCCTAACTCTTACTGCTGAACATCATAGACAAACTCTTACTGCTTAACATCATAGACAAACAGGAATGGCCCAAACCCTAACTCTTACTGCTGAACATCATAGACACAAACTCTTACTGCTTAACATCATAGACAAAATGAACTGGCCCAAACCCTAACTCTTTCTGCTTAACACCATAAACAAACTCTTACTTCTTACCATCATAGACAAGAGGAATGGCCCAAACCACAACTCTTATTGCTTAACATCATAGACAAACTCTTACTGCTTAACATCATAGGCAAACTCTCACTGCTTAACATCATAGACAAACAGGACTGTCCTGAACCCTAACTTTTACTTTCAGAGAGGGAAAAAAAAAAAAACAAAAAAAAAACAACTGCAGTTTGTAGCTGAGGTAGGCGGATAATACAAGTTCCAATAAGCAATCACTCTGAAGGACTGAACCAAAAAAAGACTGTGGAGTCCCGATGGAGGGCAGAGGTAAAGGAGACAAACCACTGCTGAGCGCTTTCTTCGGGTAAGGGAGACAAACCCACTGGTGAGTGCTTTCCCCATCAGTGCCTGTGTTCTCTCCTGCACCCTGCCTCCGTCACACACTGCAACCAACACAGGGCCTGGCCAGACTCGTCGATAAACGTTTGATAAGTGACTGAACTCCATACATTACTTGCTTACATAACGTAACAACTAACACACTAATGACATGAATAACAGTATTGCTCAAGTTTTGTATCTGGAAAAAAAAGGTACTCCTTTAACTTTGATGCTCTGCAGAAAAGAAGTGTGACAACTGGCAGTTACAAACTCAATACAAAAGACAGGTTACAACAGGAAGTTATCAGACAAAAATCAACACAAAATGAGGGTCAGAAGTGGAAAACACAGCACGAAACAATCAGCACAAAAGAAAGGTTACAACTGGGAGGTACATGTCGGCCGAACACAAAAAGAATACTGGGCAGCAACTGGTAGGTACACTGCTAGACAGCGTAACTATCCAAATACTGATTTCAAAACCATAAATTAATGTTAAAACAGAAAATTGAACAATGTGTGGCCACTGCAAATCAATAAATAAATAAATGTAGTATGCATGCACAAACAGATGCCCCTAAATCCATGGGACCTGTATATAATATCTTAACAGGAAATCCAAAGCAGTCTCCATTAAAAAAACACCTGATCAACATGCCTGTTGTCTTGGGATCCCCCTCCCTGTATGACATAGTGCTAGTGGTGTGTGAACCCCTCCCTGTGCTGCATAGTGCCAATGGCGTGGTCTTGGGGAATTCCCTCCCTGTAGTTCATAGACTGTCAGCAATGTATGTGAACCCCCTCTCATTAAGTTCTTAAAGCGTTAATGACGTTTGTTAACCCATCCCTGTGGTACAAATATTGTTAACCTATCCCTGTGGTACAAATATTGTTAACCCATCCCTGTGGTACAAATATACAGTGTCAATGATGTATGTGAACCCCCTCCCTGTAGTACAGACATATAGCATGTCAGTGATGTATGTGAACCCCTCCCTGTAGTACAGACATATAGCAGGTCAATGATGTATGTGAACCCCCTCCTTGTAACACAAACATTTAGTGTGCCAATGACATCCATGACCCCCATCCCTGTAGTACAGAGTCAATGTCTGTGTACTCTTCCCACTAGTACAAACACAGAATTTCAATTACGTCTGTACACCCCCCCCCTCCTTGTTGAACAAACACACACAGCGTCATTGCGTCTGACACACAGACGCTGTATGTGTTGACAGAAGGACAACATTTTCATGGAATACAACAAGAAGAAATTTTCACTAGCAGGATCAACTGACTAAGTCTGCAGTCCACCTGTAATGAACTGACAAAGAGTCTGCAGTCCACCTGTGATGAACTGACAAAGAGTCTGCGGTCCTCCTGTGATGAGCTAACAAAGAGTCTGCAGTCCACCTGTGATGAACTAACAAAGAGTCTGCGGTCCTCCTGTGATGAACTGACAAAGAGTCTGCAGTCTTCCTGTAATGAACTAACAAAGAGTCTACAGTCTTCCTGTGATGAACTAACAAAGAGTCTGCAGTCTTCCTGTAATGAACTAACAAAGAGTCTACAGTCTTCCTGTGATAAACTGACAAAGAGTCTACAGTCTTTCTGTGATGAACTGACAAAGAGTCTAAGGTCTTCCTACAATGAACTAACAAAGAGTCTACTGTCTTCCTGTGAACTAACAAAGAGTCTACAGTCCTCCTGTGATGAACTGACAAAGAGTCTACAGTCCTCCTGTGATGAACTGACAAAGAGTCTACAGTCCTCCTGTGATGAACTGACAAAGAGTCTACAGTCTTCCTGTGATGTACTAACAAAGAGTCTACAGTCTTCCTGTGAAGAACTAATAAACAATCTACAGTCCTCCATGATGAACTAACAAAGAGTCTACAGTCCTCTGATGAACTAACAGAGTCTAGTCTTTTGTGAAGAACTAATAAACAATCTACAGTCTCCTACGATGAACTGACAACACGAATGCAGTCTTCCTGTCATGTACCGACAAAGACAATGCATGCAGTCTTTCTGTGCCACCACTAAAGGTCAGACTACTCTGCTAATCGTCGCTAACAGCACACAGCATCAGCCAGAAGTGCCGACGGAACACAGTCCTGTACTGCTGTCTTCCTACAGTCTACCTTGGGTCAGACTATTCTGCTAGTCGTTACCAACAGCACATAGCATCAGACAAGGGTCATGACGTAGCACAGTGACTGCAGAGTGCCTACAATCTACTAACAGTGACACTATTTCTGCCAGTCATGGCCATCAGCACACAGCGGCAGTCAAGGTGCTTGACAAACAACAGCAGTGATTGCAGTATTCCCCTGCCGCTGACGACTAGACTATTCTGCTCATCACTGATACCAGAACTGGCACTGTGTGACTAAATGCAGTACTACTAACACTGCTTGTTTTCCTTTCCTCTCAGTCCTGCTGGCACTGCATTCTACTTGGACTGATGAACGTCGTCACATCCACTTAAAAATCACCATCTATGTTAGACAACACACTGAAGGAATGAATTTCCTTCAAAGCCCCCCCCCCCCCCCCCCCCCCCCCCCCCCCCCCCCCTTTCACCCCCCCTCTCAATCCCAGAACCTGCTCTCCCCTTCGCCCATTCCACACCATCTTCCCATCCCTGAGCCCCATCATCAGCCGCCAGTTAAGCACCATCCTCCCCACACGCAAGTTCATCAGGAGCTTGCGTACCTTCAAGGTCCATGTTTTTACAACTCTGTGACACAGCCATGCAGACATCACCTGCTACACGAGGGGTCACAATAAATATGTAATAAGCATGCTAAAAAACTCTGAGGTCATTGGTAAAAAAAAAAAAACATTATAAACTGTACGCAACAATGAGTATGTAGTAAATATGAAACATTACAAACCAGAGGGACGCTGTGAGCACATTACGAAAACATGAGATATTGAAAACCATTGGGCCACTTTTTAACTTGTAGTAAACATGAATATGAAACAAATAAACCCCATGACCACCATGAACATACAGTACATATATCATCATCTCCTCCCCTTTTGCCCCCCCCCCCCCCCCCTCCATGTTTTTGTTTCAATTTGAACAAAACAGGTGGATATAAGTTTACCTGCTCCAGAACACTTACTGGTATGACACAGACCAAGGACGCTACTGTGTCTCTTTCTGTCACTCATTTATCTATTTAGCAACAGCAGGCTCAGAAACCCTGAGTTTTCCATTGCAGAAAAGTACAGTGAACTACAAGTATCCATGAATTCAAACTTGCCCATAAGATGTCTTCCCACATTTCTCTACCCCAAGAAGCCAAAGCTCTGCAGTAGCTAATTACAACTACCTTTACTCCCCCCACATCAGACTGCTTCTCACTGTGAGTAATCCTCTCACAACTGGAGGTGGACGTTAACTCAATTACTGTGTTAACACCGTCATACATGGGGGTCGACATCAGGCTGTCCTAGGGGCTACACCCTCACACATGGGAGGTCGACAAAAGTCAGTTACACACCTTCATACCTAGAGATCAACACAAGATCAGTTACATATACAACGCTGACACCTAGGGCTCAACATCTAGTGTCAACATCTAGTCAAATACAGTAGTAACACACCCCACACACCTGGTGGTCGATGTAAGGTCAGCTACAGATGTAACATTCTCATCCTGGTTGAACATCAGGTCAGTTACAATGGTAACACCCTCAGGCCTGGAAGCTGGCACGAGGTCAGTCACACATGTAACATCCACACACTTGGAGGTCAACATCAGATCAGTTACAGATGTGACACACTCTCAGACGTGGATGTTGACCTGGGTCAGTTACAGTGGTGACACTTTGACATCTGCAGGCTGACTTTAGGTCAGTTATGTATGTAACCTCTCTCACACGTGGAGGCTGACAGTGGGTCTTCTGCAGTGGGAACACCATCACACCTGCAGGCTGACAGTGGGTCTTCTGCAGTGGGAACACCCTCACACCTGCAGGCTGACAGTGGGTCTTCTGCAGTGGGAACACCCTCACACCTGCAGGCTGACAGTGGGTCTTCTGCAGTGGGAACACCGTCACACCTGGAGGCTGACAGTGGGTCTTCTGCAGTGGGAACACCCTCACAACTTGAGGACAACATCAGGTCAGTTACATTAGTAACATCCTCAGACTTGGAGGTCGACATCAGGTCAGTTACAGTCACACCCTCCTCACATCTGGAAGTTGACATCAGGTAAGTTATAGTCGTTACACTCTCACGTCTGCAGGCTGAAACCATGGAACAGTGGAAACACCTTCACATAGATCTGCAGGTCAACATCAGGTTAGTTACAGTGATAATACCAGTCTCCAGACATGGCAATGCACTGTGATGACTGTGCTCTGTGGCAATGAGGGGGAGGGAGAAGAAGATAAACTGAAGGAGGTGGCGAAGGAAGGGTGAAAGGGGGGGGGGGGGGGGATACAAGACTCAAAAGCATCCTCTAAACTGGCCCTGGAGGGAAGAAAGAATGGATCACACACTATGGTGTTTCCCTGTACGCCCAATAACATAAAATGATGACATTATTTCACAATGTGACAATCTATATGGTATGAGGCTTTATGCAAACTACCACATTTATATAATGATGCAATATATTTCATAATATGACAGTCAGTGGTGCAAGGCTTTATGCCCAGTTCCACATAATGATGGCATTATTTCACATTATGACAATTAACGGTATGAGTATATATGCCCCTCTACCACATAACCATGACATTATTTCACAAACTGATCAACTATGGTATGATGTTTTATGCCCAATACGATAAAATGATGACATTATTTCACAACATGACAAACTATAGTGTGCCAGTTTTAGCCAATACCACACAATGTTGATGTAATTTTGCAGCGTGACAAATCATAGCATAATGCTTTATATCCAGAACAAAATAATGACAATATAATTTTATATGAAGACAAGTTGTTGTATGCCACTCTCGGCCAATACATTAATACAATGATATAAGTTCACTGTATGACAGATCATGATGTGATGCTTTATGCCCAATACTGCATAATGATGACATAATTTCACTGTATGACAAACTCTGAGTTGAGTGTAGTGCCATAGAAAGATTATGTAATTTCACAATATCATAAACCAGAGTACACTAAAAAGAAAAAAAAAAAAAACAAACAAACAAAAAAAACCCCCGAGTACCACACAGGATCATGGCATAATTTCGCAAAGTTACTACTGTACCTGTAACATAACTTTACTATGTAATACACCATGAAAAAGTACTGTGCATTATGAAGTAGGCCCCACAGTGGTGGCATAATTTCACTAGGTGACAAGCTATGGTAGGACAGCTGATGTGAAGTTCCACTGAATGCAAAAACCGACACAGTGTACACAGCGGACCTGACAACCAGCTGACCCTGTGCCACACCCTTTCTGCTGCTGTGACATGACAAAAACGTCATGCCATTTTTACACATACATGGACACCACACCACATGACACACCACATGTCAATGGACACCAATTTTGTGTCTTTTGACACCACTATCATGTCACTGATGACACACCTCATAGACAAAATTACACACAGACTGTACAAGATCAATAAAACTGATCGTCTTTTCTTCTCTGCTGATTTGTTCTGACTTGCTGCAAGAGCTGAACACTAAACCCGACCACAAGCGTATAAAGAGACACAAGCAAGCCAGCCGATTCTTCTTTGGAGACATGCTGTCTGAGGGTTGTGGCCCTTTGCATGCTAAGCAGCCTGTGCAACATACAGCAGGCTTGATTTGTTTTCCAGAAAGCTGAAACAGCACCAAACTCTGGAAGTTTACAAACGAAAAGTTGGAAAAAACCTTTCAACATGTTCTTCCCTTTGGCAACCTCACACACACACTGATAAATGTTGATCACATTGCATTCCAAGGCCTCATTGAAAATTCAAAAAATGTCCCTTTCCTGCCTTTAGTGTTCACGATGTGAAGATCAAACCACTGTCTCACTTGAATCTTACACTCAACTGCCAACGACTGTAAATGCCACCATGCCATTACAGCAATATTGCAGAATGCAAGGGCTCATTCATGACACAGACTGGGGGAACTACTCAATAACCTAAAAAATGAGACAGCCCAACACTGGCAACTGGCAGCAGCAATGGTCCTTTCATGCTTGTGTTTCTTTATGCGCCCATGACCTGACAAGTTCACTGCAGTGGACACAGCATTGAGCACTCCAGCAGTCACGGTATTGAGCACTCCAGCTGATGTGGAATTCAGCACGTCTAATGAGCACCACCAGTATCATTCAAAAATCTGATTGAGGAAACAATTCACAAAAAAAAAAAAAAAAAAAAAAAAAAAAAAAACCAAAAACAAAGAGGATTTGGTCCAGCTCTGCAGATCACCCCAACTGACCTCATTGCGAGCTGAAGACAGAAAACCCTGACTTCACTGAACACATTGTCACCATTGGCACTGTATTTTTTTTTAACCGTGTGTCAGGACAACAGACACTGCAATAAGCACACAATTACAAGTCTACCACATTGCACAATTCACCTAACTACGCAACTACCACATTGCATTATGCATACAATTACAGAACTAACACACACTGCATTAAGCGTACAATTACAGAACAACCACACCTCACTATGAAAACAATGACAGAATGAAACAACGGCTGTCTGTTTATGCAACAAAGTATATAACCACACAAAGGACACCTCACTGTGCAGCAAATTACAGAACACCACAATGTTTGACTACACAGACTATTAAAGAACCATACAAACGATGTTTGCACAATTACGGAACTGCACAAAGGACTGTACAGACAATTACAGAACTGCACAAAGGACTGTACAGACAATTACAGAACTGCACAAAGGACTGTACAGACAATTACAGAACTGCACAAAGGACATCTAACCATGCTGCCAGTAACAGTACTGCATAAAGGACATGACTATGCAGCCATCAAGAGCTGCATAAAGAACATCTGACTATGCAGCCAATTACAGAACTGCATGAAGGACATTTATGCAGCCAATTACAGAACTGCATGAAGAACTTGTGATTATGCATTCAATTACTGAACTGCACAAAGGACATGTGACGATGCAGCCAATTGTAAAACTGCACAAACATCTGACTATGCAGCCAATTATAGAACTGCAAAAGGGACATATGACTACGCAGCCGATTACAAAACTGCACAAAGGACATCTGACTTTCCAGCTAATCATAAAACTGCACCAAGGACATCTGACTTTGCAGTTTATCACAAAAAATGCACAAAGGACATTTGACTTTGCAGCTTATCATAAAACTGCACAAAGAGCGTCTGACTATGCAGCAAATTACAGAACTGCACAAAAGACATGTGACCATGCAGTTAACTACCCCTGTTTGCGAAGTTTTTTCTTCGAACTGGTGAAGCAAACTTGGCCAAGCCAACACACATCAAACACAACAGTAGCCTGGTTGCAGCAATGGAGTCACTAGCTACATATGTAACGGTCCACTTTCCCCTTGCCAACATTCTAGGCTAGACAGCAAAGTCAGATGTCACTTGTGTAGTTCTGTGGTTGACAGCATCCTCAGTTTTTTTTTTTTTGGGGGGGGGGTTTCGTAATTTTCAACAATTTTTTTTTTCAGTTTAAAAAGTTTCATAAAGTTTTACAAAGACACTGCAGGTAACTGTGTTTTGGCGTTAGTCAAAATAATGGATAAAGAGTGTCTCACTGCTAGTATTCATGGGTCCAACACGTTGAGCCAGAGTTTTATGTACAGCTGGAAGACCATATCAGGGAAGCTGAAGCTGAAAATGTCATTATTGAAGGCGCGACTAGAATGCAGTTCGTGATTAATCTTTGAACTGCTACAACTATAGACATGACAATAATCCTAAAGCATGAGAGAAAAAACATGACAGACAGCCTAGATTTAACGGAATCCTGACGTGAATTAAATCCTGAATTACAGGTTTCTTTTGGAGGAGAAATAAGCCATGTCAACAGTGTCATTAAAATTTCTTTGTTATTTCAGACTGATCCTGTAATTATATAATAGACACAGATATTTCTCTACGATAATAATCTGACTACTTCTTAATTTCAGTAACTTCAGATGCAGAAAACACATGTGATACTTATTAGGGGACAGACATTATTATCGTGTTAGTAGTAGTAGTTTGCAGTAGTAGCATGATGATGATGTCGAAGATGATGAATGATGATGTTATCGTTGATGTTGTTGTCATGACTATTTTCCTATCACATTATGTATGCATTTGTATTCCTTATTTGTAACTATTTAAGTTTGGAAATAAAACATGATTAATTGGGAAAAAAAAAAAAATCTAGCGAGGCTTTCAACCACAGAAACTTAGCAACGGACATCTATGTCGTCAAAGAGAACTACACAAGTGACATCTGACAGTGTCAATAACAAAACTACACTAGTTAAAAAATGACCCAGCTGTCAACCACAGAACCTCACAATGAAATCTGATGATGCGGCCAATTACAGAACTGTAAGCAGGACGTTTGACTAAGAAGTCGACCACAGAATTAAACAAAACACATCTGATCATATTTTAATTCCTATCCACATTCAGTAAAATGGCAACACTGCTTTATATTTGTATTCTATCCGTATCCAGACAATTATAACAACTGCATTCATTTTTATTCCCATCCTTTCCAGAAAACACAAGTGCACTAATCCAAGCATAAAACCAGCATTTTAAAAGCATAAAAGCACATGCTAAAATGCCACCAAAAGAAGCATGTGACACGACTCGCATCTCAATCTGCCAGTTAAATTCTTAACACAGTTTAGGTCCAATGCCGCCAGTGGAATCGTCGCCCAATGAGGTCAAAGAGTTTCTCGTTGAAAGAGGTGAAGAAATCGACCAGTTTCCTGAGCACATAGGGGTCGATGTCTGGGTGGGAGCGTCCTTTCTCAGAGGACAAACAACCCTGTCACCTTCAGCACTGTGGAAGCAGTAGAATCCACGAGTGGTGTTAAACGTGAAGAGATCTCGTGTGATCTGGTGCTCCAAACCCAGAAACGTCTCCACCTGGTGAACATACATCTCCTGATCATGTCCCCTGATTCAACACACATTTCCATGATCATGTCACTTGATTCAACACACACACCATGATCATTCACATGATTCAACATCCATCTGTCACATGATTCAACATGATCCCATCATCATGTTGCAATTCAACATATATTATCACTACACCAGGTACAACATATATCCCACAATCATGTCACCCAGTTCAATATACATCCCATTATCACTACACTCTATACAACATAAATTACATTATCACTCCACCTGGTAAACACACATTCCATGATCATCATACCTGATTCAACATACATCCTATGGTCATGTTGCCTGATTGAACATACATCCCACGGCCATTTTACCTAATTCAACATAAATCAAATTATCACTATACCTGGTACAACTACATCCTGTTATTATGTACCTGATTCAACATATACAACTTTTTGACTATACCTGGTATAACATTCATCACGATTTTGCTACACCTGGTACAATCTAGAATACACAATCACTACACCTGGTACAACCTACATCACATAATCACTACACCTGGTACAACCTACATCACACAATCACTACACCTGGTACAACCTATATCATGATAAACTCTACACCTGCACATGACAACATACACCATATTATCATTCCACCTGGGTCCAAAATCCATGCCACTCGCTCATTTCAACTGGTACAGCACACATCACATAATCACCTGGGACAGCACACACCACATGATCAACTAGTACAGCACACATGACATGAATCAACTGGTACAGCACACACCACATGATCAACTGGGACAGCACACATCACATGATCAACTGGGACAGCACACATCACATAATCAACTGGGAAAGCACACATCACATGATCAACTGGGACAGCACACATCACAATCATGATCAACTGGTACAGCACACACCACACATGATCAACTGGTACAGCACACATCACACATGATCAACTGGTACAGCACACACCACATGATCAACTGGTACAGCACACAGCACATGATCAACTGGTACAGCACACACCACATGATGAACTGGTACAGCACACATCACATGATGAACTGGTACAGCACACACACCATGATCAACTGGTACAGCTCACATGACATGATCAACTGGTACAGCACACACCACATGATCAACTGGTACAGCACACATCACAAAATCAACTGGTACAGCACACACACACAAAATCAACAAGGACAGCACACACCACATAATCAACAGGACAGCACACACCACACAATCAACTGGGACAGCACACACCACACAATCAACTGGTACAGCACACACCACACGAATCAACTGGGACAGCACACACCACACAATCAACTGGTACAGCACACACCACACATGATCAACTAGGACAGCACACATCACAATAATCAACAGGGACAGCACACACATCACATGATCAACTAGGACAGCACACATCACACGATCAACTGAGACAGCACACACCACACAATCAACAGGGACAGTACACATCACACAATCAACTAGGGCAGCACAGACCACACAATCAACAGGGACAGCACACACCACACAATCAACTGGGACAGCACACACCACACAATCAACTAGGACAGCACACACCACATGATCGATGGAGACAGAAGACCGACTGACCACCCTGACACATGGACAGACCGTGGAGGAGGACCATCCTCACCTTGGCCAGTTCCTGCCACGGATGAGCGATGAGATTCTCCCCATCCACCAGGTGGATCTGGACATGGGGAACAGCTGCAGCCAGCGCTGCAGGTGGCGCACATAGATGGAACGTTTGATGGCCGGTAAGAGCGATTGATCTCATAGGTCTCCTGGTCAAGAGCCAGCTTTTCAAACGCTATTTGAGGCTTGTTCCGTTTCATCTGAAATCAATAAATAACGCTACTCAAAGCTTTTTCTGCATTAACTGAAAATGGTTTATGCTGTTGGAGGCTTGTTATGATTAAACTGAAATCTACAATATTATTTAAAGCTTGTTTCATTTCATCTGAAATAGACAACACTATCTGAGAAATCAATAAATAACGCTATTCAAGTCTTTTTCTGCTTTAACTAAAAATGAATTATGCTCTTGGAGGCTTGTTATGATTAACTGAAATAAACAATATTATTTAAAGCTTGTTTCACTTCATCTGAAATAAGAAATAAACAGCACTATTTGAGAAATCAATAAATAATGCTATTCAAGGCTTTTTCCACATTATGAAAATGAATTATGTTGTTGGAGGCTTGTTATGATTAAACTGAAATATAACATTGTTTACAGCTTGTTTCACTTCATCTGAATTAAACAACACTATTTGAGAAACCAATAAGTAATGCTATTTAAGGCTTTTCCCACCTTAACTAAAAATGAATTATGTTGTTGGGAGTCTTGTTATGATAAACCCTTGGCCGCCCCGTCACGGATATTTCCGTGACAGTTCCATGTGCAAAAAAATCTGCCATCAGCACGAAAAAATCCATGATCGTCATCGTATGAATTTTGCTATCTTTATCTTTAGTTTGGGGTTTCCCAATTCACACCAATAAGAAAGTCCGATATGTCTGCGATGAATATTCGTGAGTGAAAGAATCCAACGAGGCAGTTAAGTGGTCAGTTTGGGCTGTTACTGATACCACCCCCTGCCGATTTTCACATGAGTTCAACATGGCTGAAGACGAACCACCAGTGGGACCAAGTGGCGTCAAAAGAAAGCCTGCACCAAAAAAAACTACAGCGAGTTTGTTACCACTGATGTTGAGGAAGTTCTTCAACTGATTGAGGACGAAGACTTTGTTGCCTATGATGACATCAGTGTGTCAGAAGACTCGCTGGATGAGGACGAAGGTGACGAATCAGCTGTTCAGAGGAGGGGGGGTGATGTTTACGTCAACATTGCCAGAATAGCTCGTGAGAACAGAGCAGAGCCGGAGGCAGAGTATGACAGCGTCACTGACCCAGATTTTGAAGTGGGCGAAGGCCCGTCAAGTGATCGCAACTCAGAAAAGGAGGGTAGTACTGTGAGGGAAGCAGAAGCGTCGTCGTCTACTACAGCTGGCACACACATAACGGGTCAGCCTGCTCGTGGCCAAGCCAGCACGCGTCAACATAGGCGGCCAAGCGTTGGAAGGGGAACAGGTACGACTCATAGTTATTGTCTTGTGCGAGTGTGCTGATGAATGGGTTTTTGATCACATGGCATTTACCAGAAAACAGAAGACTTCACATGGTGGGCGTGGTGTGGGCGTGGGCACTTTGTCTGAGCGTTTCTGATTTCACTGTGTGTGTGTGTGTGTGTGTGTGTGTGTGTGTGTGTGTGTGTGTGTGTGCTATCAAATGGTTTTTGAGTAGATACTTGAAACAAGACTGAGTGAGAAGTAGTAATGGTGCATGTGCTATTTTGTGTGTGTGTGTGTGTGTGTGTGTGTGTGTGTGTGTGTGTGTGTGTGTGTGTGTGAGAGAGAGAGAGAGAGAGAGAGAGAGAGAGAGAGAAGAGAGAGAGAGAGAGTGTGTGTGTGTGTGTGTGTGTGTGTGTGTGTGTGTGTGTGAACATGACTTTTATTTTATGTCAACAGGTGTTGGCAGAGGACGGGGGACCAGAGGCAGAGGACGGGAAGCTGCTGCACAGAGGGGGGAGAGGGAGAGGTGGTGTGTTGGCCCAGCCCCTTGTGCCACCTAACAACACACCCAGCCAGACAAGAAACACACACACAGCAAGTTGGATTTTCTGACGTTCCAGCTGCAAGTCATCAGCGACCTCCTGTATGGCGACAATCCAGCATCACAAGCAGCTCTACCCATTCTGAAGAAATTGCATGACTGACGAGAGAGGCACTCCCCACTACCTTTAGAAAAGACTGGGGGGGGGGGGGGGGGGGGGGGGGGGGGGGGGGTGTTCATCAGGCAGGAGGTGCAAGGTGTGCAGCAAGAGGGCATCCCAAAGGAAACAAACTATGTGTGTGGACAGTGTCCTTCAACACCACCTTGTGT
The DNA here is from genome assembly GCA_016801955.1 of Conus betulinus. Lineage (NCBI taxonomy): Eukaryota > Metazoa > Mollusca > Gastropoda > Neogastropoda > Conidae > Conus > Conus betulinus. The sequence continues at coordinate 381,961 of JADBJO010000421.1, read as the reverse complement.
GTGCAGCCTTGTTTCCCAGGAGTACCACACAAGAAAAACTATAAGAAAACTATTATTCACTGTCTCCTGTCCTGTATATATGATTATGTACATGTGTGATTTTATCATCATTGTGTTTGTGTTGTGTGGTCATAATACTGGTGGATAACAGAAGAAGAAAAGCAACAGTGACACATAAATTTCTTTCTGAACCTCCAAACAACCTAGATGTAGCTGTGGACATGTATCTGGTCAATTTGAAAACTTTGGATTTATATTTTTCACATAAGGTAAGGAATACATTTTTCCTTATAATTCTTTTGTTTTCTAACAATAATTCACTGTTTTGTTTTCACACTAATATGATAGTATGTTTAGAAATTGAGTGAAAAACACATAAACCTATTTCATTGGACATAAACTTTTTGCAGTGTTCTTGCATGTGATTGAAATTGTTATCAAAAGATAGAGTGTTCAATTTCCTTTCAGAAAAGTATAGGTTTCATACACTTTTGTTTCAGTAGTTTTTGATTTGAGAGCGGTTAATGAAGGACTTTGGAGAGCAAATATGAATGATCAAAACTACTGACAGGAATTTCTTTCATCTAATGTATGAGGTAAACCCATAGATTTCTTTTCTAAATTGCAGACAGACTGCAGGCATGGACAGACTGCAACATGACACACAGAGGTCACCTTGTTGTCCATGATCTGCAGTAGTCGGACATGGTGCGGTCGATGGGGTCGCGCAGGATAAGCAGGATCTTGACAGAGCTGTTCATGTTGTACACGCGCTGGGGGACCACTGCCTCCACAAAGTAGGCAGGCGTCTTCTCCATGGTCACCTGGTCCTGCCGCACAGCAACACCACATGAGAATGCTGCCCCCTGTAGGGGAACAGCGCCACTCTACTATAGAACAACCAAGCCAAGACAGACAAGCAGGCGAACCATGATATACAAAGCATCATGAGCCATCGGTAAGTTACTGCCCTTGGGATGCTGAGTGGCCAACATTCACACACCCAAGCTCCATTTGTTATCAACAAAGTTGAAATCGCACTGAATTGTTTGGATACTTGTTCTGACAAACTGTTCATTTCCTTAGCAGCCTAATACAGGGGGTCCTAAATGTTGGTATTTCATCTACTGTGGTCCCTTTTGAATTAGAACTGCAACGCTGTTCTTTCAAACTTGAGTTGTGTGTGTGTGTGTGTGTGTGTGTGTGTGTGTGTGTGTGTGTGTGTGTGTGCATGCGTGCATGTGTGCGCGTGTGTGTGTGTGTGTGTGTGTGTGTATGTGTGTAAGTAAGCATGTGTCAGAGGCACAGAGAGAGAGAGAGAGAGAGAGAGAGAGAGAGAGAGAGCATGTGTGTGTGTGTGTGTGTGTGTGTGTGTGTGTGTGTGTGTGTGTGTATGTGTGTAAAAGAGAAGGAGAGAGAGAAAAGAGACAGAAAGAAAAGAGAGACAGAGACAGAGAGAGAGAGACAGAGACAGAGAGAGAATGCGCCACAACCAGCTGCTTAAAATAACTAAACATGCAGCCAGTACAGCCAGAGGAAAAACTTTTCCTCAAGAAAAGCCACCAACAACTCTCTACGATACCTGAGGCAGCCGAAATGGATGAGGATCTGCAGGATGGAGTGAATGACTGTGCATGCACACAGCAGAACTTTAGTATGAAATAAAACTACCCTGAAATTACTAGCAAACGTGGCATGAAATAAGAGTATGGCATTCCGTTCGAGATCACCAACACAAATGAACCTGTTTCATCTGTGCTACATGTAAATAGAATGGAGGGAACTCTCTGTGACATGACTGAGAAGCATGTCAGCCTGACCAGCAGCTTGAGGAAAGTTTCAAAAAGAGGAGACTGCAGGCTGATATTGAATCAAATGTTAAAAAGGGAATGAAAGCAAATCAGCCACATTACAGGGGCATAAACAAATCGTCTTGTAATTTGTGTGTCCCTGTTATCTGG
>JADBJO010000421.1:335000-375000 GCA_016801955.1 Conus betulinus | reverse complement strand
TCCATTCATTTCAATCTGTGCATAAAACCCTGCTACAACATTCATCGTCCTATCATTTCAGTCTGTACATGAAATAATGCCACAAGATTCATTATCTGTCCAATCATTTCCTTTTTTTTTTTTTTTTTTTGCTGTCCCATCTTCTGTGCCACTTGAATGACACTACCCCCCCATGCCGCTCATCCCTGGCTCTTCATCAATAGCCACAGCCCAGTTTGTCCAGCCACAGCTCCAGCCTCAGCAATCCATAGAAAGCAAGCAGTCAGCGTCAAGTCATCCTGAGGTAACCCACCAATGGAGTCGCTGCCCAACAGCTGAGTCACTTCAGTTGTGTTCAGTGGTGCCTGTTCTGATCCAACATACACAGGACACCACCTACTAAGTCCCCTACAGACAATAATTCTTTGGTCGCCAGCCAGCGTGAACGAGCATTCCCCTCCAAAGGGTGCTTTTCTATCCATCAAATGACTACCTCCATGAACTAATCAATTCCAAAGACCTCAACACAAACTCACCAAGGGCATAGATTTGGAGAGGACTGGACAAAGATCAATACTATAGTGAGCCGAGGACAAAAAATCCAGCCACTGTTGTACACATGTCTGAAGACAACCCAATCCAGCCACTGTTCTGCATAATCATATCTGGAGACAACTGAATTCAGCCACTGTTGTGCATAATCATATCTGGAGACAACTGAATTCAGCCACTGTTGTGCATAATCATACCTGAAGACAACTGAATCCAGACTCTGCTGTGCATAATCATACCTGAAGACAACTGAATCCAGACTCTGTTGTGCATAATCATATCTGAAGACAACTGAATCCAGACTCTGTTGTGCATAATCACACCAGAAGACAACCGGATCCAGCCTTGTGCATGCACATGATCATACCTGAAGACAACTAAAATCCAGCCATTGTTGCACATGATCATACCAGAAGACAACCGATTCCAGCCACTGTTATACATGATCATACCTGAAGACAACTGAATCCACACTCTGTCGTGCATAATCATATCTGAAGACAACTTAATCTACACTCTGCTGTGCATAATCATACCTGAAGACAACTGAATCCAGCCACTGTATGATATATCAGAAGACAACTAAATCCAGCCACTGTTGTGCACAATCATATCAAAGTACAACCAAATCCAGCTATTGTTGTACACTCCTATATATACCTGTCTATGGGCAACTAAATCCAGCCACTGTAGTACACATGTCTGACAACTAAATCAAGCCCCTTTTGTGCACGTGTCTGAAGACCCTGTCTATGGACAACTAAATCCAGCCACTCCTATATACCTGTCTATGGGCAACTAAATCGAGCCACTGTTGTACACATGTCCGACAACTAAATCCAACCGCTGCTATGCACGTATCTGAAGACTCTGTCTATGGACAACTAAATCCAGCCACCTCAGTACACATGTCTGAAGACAACTAAACCCAGCCACTGTGAACACAGAGTGAGCTCACAGGGACAGGGTCAGGCAGGAGAGACCAGTCAGCTGTGTCCCCAGCTACCTGCAACCTCCACAAGTGGACACAAACAGCTGACCAACCCACAACAGAATAACAAACCACCCCAAACCTTCACAGGGAACAGGAGGGACTGAACGGACCAGGTGGTGGCCCTCCCACATGCACCTCCATCCTACAAGCAAGCAACTCTACATACACACAGTAGAGCAACAAACTGCTTCCAACCTTCACAGGGAGCAGGGAGGATTGTACAGACCTCGTGACTGCCCTCAAGACATTTATACCCTGCCCCTAAAAAAGACTGGACCAGTCATGATATGGGGTGTGTCTCTCTTTCTGCTGTGGAGTGGTGACCCCAGCAGAGGAAAGGCGACACCTGGGCGGAGTGGGTCCACCCCACCTGTGCATGGGATCGTGCCCTGGAGTCAGCCTGCACAATGGGCCCAGCAGTGCGGGGCTGTTGCGTCAAAGTGCTCTGCTCTGTGGTCCATTGTCCATTAATCTGACTGGTTCAACAGGCTCTTGTCATTTGACACTTCACAATACATAAGCTAATCATTTGTGTTCACGTTCACACACACTTATGCATGCATATGCGCCCCCCCCCCCCCCCTTTCCACACACACATATATACACACAAACTCACACATACACACACAAACACTCTAACTCACACTCTCTCTCTCTCTCTCACACACACACACACACACACACACACACACACACACACACACCCCCTCAATGACTTTACAGCTGTGAAAACTGTACATGCCTAGGGCAACAATCTGGCCAGACAGCTTGGTCTGAAAACCATGCTTAGAAAACTTAGAAAGAAAAAAAAAGTGCAATACTCAACAGAGTCAACTTACACCTCTATCTCCTTTCAAACATGCACATGCTCCAAATTTCCTTGTTAACATCCAAAGTCTAAAACCATGATTATCTCCTCCACCACCTTATTCTTGCCCCCCCCCCCCCCCCCCCCCCCCCCCCAAAACCAACTGTGTTTTATCAGCTAAACCCCCTTCTGTCATTTACACACATGCTCGGATCTGCTCAACATCAAATGCTTACCTTCAACTTATCTATGCCTGAGCACGTGACTGATAATTACATTAACAAAAAAAAAGACCTATCAGGAGATAGATAACTAGAATAAAGCTGAGCAAACAACAGCAAAATACACAACCCATATATAAATTCAATAATAAACACACATACACATCATTATACTAGCATAGAATAGTGCATCGTGCATATACACATGTGCACCTGCCCCAATCCTACACAAGTGTATAAATACAATGCATGGGCATACACACACACACACACACATACACACACTCTCTCTCTCTCTCACTGTCAAACACACACACACACACACACACACACACACACACACACAATCTCTCACACACACACACTCACACATAACACACATGCACACACTCTCTCTCTCACACAGACACACACACGCATGTGCACGCACGCACACAGGCACACACACACACACACTGACAACCTCACTCAATACACACACACACATACACACACACACACTCCACACACACACACACACACACACACACACACACACACACACACAGAGTACAAAGCAATCTATCTGCTGCTATAGTTTGTGGTTGAGCTGAGCGCTGGCACCAGCTGTGTATTTTACATCAAGTGCATGTCAAACAGGTCCTGGCTGATGTTGATGCACCCATCTGCGTGGACTAGATAACAGCTTTTACATTCCCTATCCAAGAGCTCATCCTCCCACCACCACCACCACCCAACCCTTCCCCCCTCCCCCCCCCTCCCCCGCGGGGGGGGGGGGGGGGGGGGGGGGGGCAGCACTTCCCTATACCCCAATCTTAAACCCTCTCCCTCTCTTTCAGTGTTCCATATGTAAAGACATTTCCCCTTCTTGTGTGGAGAAAGGAAAAAAACAAAACTCCACCATCCTCCGTTCCTGCTAGCTTGATTTATCAACAGAGGCGATTTTCACATTTTTTTTATCCTTTGGTGTGTGTGTGTATGTGTGTGTGTGTGTGTGTGTGTGTGTGTGTGTGTGTGTGTGTGTGTGTGTGTGTGTGTGTGTGTTGTTGTTGTTGTTGTTTTCAATCAATGAGGACAGGGAAGGGTGGGTTTGGGTCTGGATAAGGGTTAGGATCTGGTTATGGCTGGAGTCTTGCATTCTGCAGTTGGATAGTGTTCTGGTTTCCTGATCACAGTGATCTCTAACACATTAACATGCCACCAACATGTGCTGGTGGAGGAAGGAGGCATAGGCAGAGTGAGTGAGTGAGAGAGAGAGAGAGTGTGTGTGTGTGACAGACATATAGACAGGCAGGCAAACAGAGTACAGAGAGAGAGAAGACAAAGCCAGGGAAGAGAGAGAGAAGGGGAGTGTGTGTGTGTGTGTGTGTGGGGGGGGGGGGGGGGGGGGGGGGCAGAGAGAGAGAGAGAGAGAGAGAGTGAGATACAAGAATGTTAGGCCATACATGTACCTCCTGTTATAATATCGAAGGCACAGATGGTTTCTGGACAGATGATGCAAGGTGGAATACAATACCTGCTGCAACCTCATAACAGGCTGGGATAAAGGAGGAGGGAGAGGTGGGGGTGAAGGGGGAAGCTGAGGGGCAGACCCACTCAATTTCTGTTCCTGAACAATGTAAGCAAACACAGCTCATGGATCACTAACAATACTCCCTCCTTGCGCCCAACACCCCACCCCATTCTATACCCCCACCTTCCTTTCCCCTGCAATACCTTCTACCCCTCTTGATCTTCCTCTCACAGTCGTTCCTCCTCCCCCTGCGTTCTGTCTTTGTTAGCCTGTCTGAACAGCAGCAGACAAAGACCACTGGCAGTCCTGAAGGAAGACATAACATCTCCCTCTGTATCTGTCTCCGGTTCCACTTCACATGTCTTTCCCATGCTCAGAGTGTTCCCACCCCTCCAGCACATACAAACCTTCTCTTTTTTTTTCACCTCACTACCCCCTCCCTCCCCCCTCTCTCTCTCTCTCTCTCTCTCTCTCTCTCTCTCTCTCTCTCTCTCTCACACAACACACACACACACACACACACACACACACACACACACACATACGCACATGCACACACACTCACACTCACACACACACACACACACTCACATTCACACACAAAGAGTGGTGGAAACAGATGAAAAGTTCAACCACAAAGCTATGAACAATGCCTCTGTACTGTGAAGCCTGTGATATATATGAAGCTGTCTTCTGTCTGAACCCAATACAGCTTTCATCACTGAAACATCCAAATTATAGCTGTCTTCTGTCTGAATCCAATACAGCTTTCATCACTGAAACATCCAAATTATAGCTGTCTTCGGTCTGAACCCAATACAGCTTTCATCACTGAAACATCCCAATTATAGCTGTCTTCTGTCTGAACCCAATACAGCTTTCATCACTGAAACATATAAATTATATATTTATGTCTTCGGTCTGAACCCAATACAGCTTTCATCATTGAAACATCCAAATTATAGCTGCCTTCGGTCTGAACCCAATACAGCTTTCATCACTGAAACATCCAAATTATAGCGGTCTTTGGTGAACCCAATACAGCTTTCATGACAAAATAAATCACCCTCACCTACAGCTGAATTGTGAACCATAATTCCTCAGTCCTAATGTCAAATGTTACAAAATGGCAGACAAATGAATTTTGTCGCCGTCTTCATCACATACGGCAGAATGGTGGACTTGGAAAGTGTTGGTTGCCTCCATGACTGCTGAAGGTGAAGAAGCAGGTTCACACGAGTTCACCAACACAGACAGTGATACAAAAACAGTTGTGCTGTTTCTGCTCAACAGATGCCAAACAAACCCTGCAGTGGCTCCCACTCAGGCTAACATTCCACTGTGTGTTTGTATTTTTTGAGAACCAAATACAATGATGGAAGTTGTTGCACTGTTACATCCAAATATGATGATCGAAGTTTTCACACTGGTATGTAAGATGATGATGATGAAGTTCACACAAGTGTTGTGAAGATTTCCAAATGTTTGGTGATGAAGTTCTTCACTGTTATGAAGACATCAGTGGTGGAGGCCACACACCACAAACGAATTAATAACCCACAACTGCATGTGGTTCACTTTATCTCTAATGTTCAAAATCAGGGCTGTGGAGTTTTTGCTCAACATGAAAAAAGGCGACCATTCTGTGCCCTCCACACTGCCAGTCTTCCCTGCTGGTTGTCAGACCAACACAACAGCTGATGAGGATGAGGAGGATGACTGTACCATGCCCTCCATGTGGTAGCCAGACAGACACAAGGTGATGAGGATGATGCTATCTTGCTATCCACACTGTTAGTCTTCCATAGAGGCTGCCAGACTGACATGACGACAGATGACTGCAAAGTGCCCTCCCACACTGCCAGTCTTCCCTGCTGGTCATCAGACCAACACAATGGCTGATGGGGGTGTATGTACCCTGCCTCCACACTGTCAGTCTTCCCTGCTGGTCGTCAGACCAACACAATGGCTGATGGGGGTGTATGTACCCTGCCTCCACACTGTTAGTCTTCCCTGTACCAAACACAATGGCCGATGGCTGTACCCTGCCCTCCACACTGCTAGTCTTCCCTGTACCAACACAACGGCTGATGGCTGCACTGCCCTCTACACTGTTCAAGTCTTGCCTGCTGGTTGTCAGACCAACACACCGGCTGGTGACTGTACTGTGCCCTCCACACTGTAAGTCTTCTCTGCTGGTTGTCAGACCAACACAACAGCTGGTGACTGTACTGCGCCCTGCACACTGTTAGTCTTCTCTACTTGTTGTCAAATCGACACAATGGCTGAGCCATGCTCTGGACATTATGTTCTGGCTACCAGAACAACTTACAGCTTTATCACCATCTCCCCACCTCTGACAACGACCTCCAAAAAAAACTGATGTCTTCTCAGACTCTGCCAGAGGGCAGGTCTTCGTCCTTCACCTCAACAGACTGGTCAGTGCTTCAAGGTGTGTTATCAGAGGCAGGGTGGGTCTTCACCCTTCACCTCAACAGATCAATCCCTGTTCAGCTGGTCAGTGCTTTAAGGTGTGTTATCAGACAGAGGCAGGGAGGGTCTTTGTCCTTCACCTCAACAGGTCAATCAGTGTTTGGCTGGTCAGTGCTTCAAGGTGTGCTATCAGACACAGGCTGGGTGGGTCTTCGTCCTTCATGTCTCAACAGGTCAATCAGTGTTTGGCTGGTCAGTGCTTCAAGGGTGTTATCAGACACAGGCAGGGAGGGTCTTCGTCCTTCACCAACAGGTCATTCCCTGTTTAGCTGGTCAGCGCATCAAGGTGTGTCATCAGTTAGAGGCAACAGTCTTCTACAATTGATACCCCTGTGCCACCCGCTGCGGAAACACACCAGGGCTGGAGAGCACCCTCAAAGAACGGCAGTCCATGGATGTGACGGCAGCATATAATGATATACATCATCTTCCTCGCCATCGTCTCCTGCATCTTTTCCTCTTCTGCCACCCCCTTCTTCCCTCAAATCTGTTTTCCCTCGCTCCCAACCACCCGTCCTCTCATTTTAGCAGGAAGGCTTCCTTGAGTAACTGAACCACCCCCCTCTCCTATCCCACATCCCCCACCCACCCCAACCCTCACATCGGTGCTCTGTCTGTTGTCCTCCTGTTCCTGACCACTGGCGGACAACAAACTGCTATCACAGGCCTCCTTCCCTTTCCGTCTGAAGCAGCAGGCAGCGCGCGCCTGGTCGGCTGTCTGGGTCCATCTTTCATTCACACCAGAGCCGCTGAGCGGACAGGCAGACGCCACAATGATAACAGACAGTGACGAGAGATAACACAACTGACACACACAAGGCAGACGCCACACTGATAAAATACAGCAAGGAGATAACATGACAGAGGTGAGATCTCCCATGGATCACTGCCATGCACCGACACAAAACACACAGGGAACTCAAGGCAGACTGCCGGCTTCTCGGCAAACTTTGCCCGGCAACCCAACGCCTTTGTTGTTGTCTTAGTCATTCACCCCTTCCCTCATCCCCTGCTTCCATCCCCACTCCCACTTCATCTCTCTCTCTCTCTCTCTCTCTCTCTCTCTCTCTCTCTCTCACTCACACACACACACACACACACACACACACACACACACACATAGAGGGGATGTGCACATAATAACAATTCCAGTCCCTGCACGAAGGAAGACACATCCATCCCGCAAATCCTTTTGAACTGACACCTACTTCATCATCAGCAGTTCTTCACAAAGTCATCTGAACACAGTTCTCTCGGAGGGAGGGACAGTGTTGATATAAATACACCATTTTGCTGTAAATTCTCAGACCTTTTCTGCTATGACAAACCAGCAATTTCCATCAGAAGATATATGACAGGTGACAGACGATGGCTTATGAGAGGCCTAGTCATTGCGACAACCAGTCAGATGACAACACGGCTACTATTACTAAGTATTGCTACAGCAATTCATACACACATCTTCACAGAAGAAACAGAAAAGAAAGAAAACATACTGAACAGTTGAGTGATTTCCAATAGATGTATGCCATCAAAAAGCAAAAAAAAAACTGAACCGTGCAGCACTGCATACAAAAGATGTGTTCTGTACCAAAGAAAATACTGAAGAGCGCAGCTCTGTATGCAAAAGATGTGTGCTGTCAACAAGGAAAATACTGAACAGTGCAGCTCTGTTTGCAAAAGATGTGTGCCGTCAACAAGAAAAATACTGAACAGTGCAGTTCTGTGTGCAAAAGATGTGTGCCGTCAACAAGGAAAATACTGAACAGTGCAGCTGTGTGTGCAAAAGATGTGTGCTGTCAACAAGGAAAACTCTGAACAGTGCAGCTCTGTGTACAAAAGATGTATGCTGTCAACAAGGAAAATACTGAACAATGCAGCTCTGTGTGCAAAGATGTGTGCTGTCAAGAAGGAAAACACTGAATAGTGCAGCTCTGTGTGCAGAAGATGTGTGCCGTCAACAAGGAAAATACTGAACAGTGCAGCTCTGTGTGCAAAAGATGTGTGCCGTCAACAAGAAAAATACTGAATAGTGCAGCACTAAACACAAAAGACTGGAGCTATTAAAAAGGAAAAAAACAGAACTGTGCATCAGTGTACGCAAGGATACACACACGCTGCCAAAAAGGCACAAAAAAAAAACCCTGAACAGTGGCACAGAGTATACCAAAGATTATAGCTGTCAACACAAAAATACTACTCCAACAGCGCACTGGTTGCTGCTGCCACCAAGACACATGTGCACTATAGAAGCATGGTAGTGATGATGACATCAGGGAACAAAGCCACGAGTAAGAAGCCTGCAGCCGATGCAGTTTCACACACATGACAACAGGAAACTCTGCATGGGTTAAAAAAAATTAAAAAAAAAACAACTCCAGCCGACATGCTTTAAGACTCATGACAACAGGGGACACAACTTGGATAAAAGCCTACAGGCAACATATCGTAAGACACATAATAAGCCTCCGAGTAGAAAAAGCCCAAACTCTTTTTATTACTGAAACCAAGGTACAGCAGAAAAAAAAAATGGAAGTTCCTTCTTGTTTGTGTGGGACACAGCAGAAAGTCCTTTACACCCCACTCCATGGAGCCCGTCTGTCATGAAGTGAAACCCGGCCTATTTCTGTGGGACACAGCAGAAAGTCCTTTACATATCCCACTCTATGGATCCCATCTGTCACAAAGTGGATCTCAGCCTATTTCTGTGGGCCTCAGCAGAAAGTCCTTTACAACACACTCCATGAAGCCCCCCCTTTTCAACTCTTCCCCCCCCCCCCCACACCACACCCTTCCCCCCCCCCCCCCCCCCCCCCCCCCCCCCCCCCCCCAGCCATTCACAGGAAGCCTAGCCCTGTGATGACAGTCGCTCATCCTACCCACTCCTCACACAGCCCCGTGGACAGACCGCTTAGAACCTTCCCCAGGTGTAGGTCAACGTCAAAGACAGTGTGGTGCGAGGAAAAAGAGCACCCCCACCCCCCCACCCCCCTCTCCCACTTCAGGACTTTTCGACCCCCCAGGACGGAAGGCTGCCTTCACAGGGAAGGGGCCAGAGGGGTAATGGTTTAATGGCCCCCGATCAAAGAGGAGACCTTTCTCTTCGCTTCTCATCCTCAACCTTTCTCTCACCTGATCCTCACACATCGGCTGCCCCTAACTGACAGGTCAGGCGCCTCCTCTCCTCTCCTGCCTCCTCCCCGCACCTCTCCCCCCTCCTAATCCCATCACACCCCACTCTACAAAATCAGCTCACACCATGTGAGAAGGAAAAATGCATGTTCTTTCCCCTCGCGGCTTATTGAGAGAGAGAGAGAGAGAGAGAGAGAGAGAGAGAACTCTCTCTCTCTCTCTCTCTCTCTCCCCGTGTGTGTGTGGGGGGGGGGGGGGGGGGGGGGGGCTCGTCCGCGCATGCATGTGTGTACATGTGTGGGCATTTGGACGGTGGGAAGTGGAGGGTGAATATCATGGACAGGGCAAGGCACAGACCAGGAGGGAAGATACAGAAACAACACACTGGGCCGATACACGCATCTCGTCTTCTCTAATAAACAGCGCGAAACACGAACTTCATCGGTGAACTTTGACAAAGATTGACTTGGAAAATGGTGTTTACCGGCGCTTTTCAGAAGTGCTCACCCACAGCTTTAGGGAAAGACACACAGAGAGATAGAGGGGGGGGGGGGGGGGGGGGGGGGGGGGGGGGGGGGGGGGGGGGGGGGGGGGGGGGGGGGGGAGTGGGGGGGGGGGGGGGGGTAAGGGGAGTCGGGCAGGCACATGGGGAAGACGGTGTCTTTGTTATCACAGCTGCCACTTGTGGCTTCCTCGTTGGGGTCTTATCTTTCCTAATGAGCGTCTCATCACCCTGTCCCTGAGGGGAAAAACCAACCAACCTTGTAGGTTGTACGGTCCTCTGTGCACCTGCCCCGTGCTGATGCATGCCAGCTCCCCCCCCCCCCCCCCCCCCCCCCCCCCCCCCCCCACACACACAGAGTCACACACACACACACACACACCACGGAGGCTCGGGCACATACAGAGAGGAGAGAGAGAGAGAGAGAGAGAGAGAGGTAGGTGTATGTTGATGTGTAGCTTAGAAAGGATCTGGTATCGCATTATTAATCAAGCACATACATTAGCAGACCTGCTGGGTTTCCTATCACAAGTAATCAATCACACTCGATTAAATCAGACAGGCAATGAGTAGTGAGAAAAACTTAAGCGTACATCACACACACACACACACACACACACTGAATGTTCAGGCGCGAACGCACACTTGCACACTTGCACACACACACACACACACACACACACACACACACACACACACACACACACACACAAAGGCACTGCGAGTGTGCCAACAGATTTGAGGTGAACAGACTGGTGGTGACTGAGTCAGACAGACAGACAGACTGGCAGACAGACAGGATGAGAAAAGACTTGATAGTGAAACAGACTGACGGACAGATAAGGAGACACTGAGATCGACTGGTTCTGCAACAGGACAGACAGACAGACAGAGAGGGAAGAGACTGACAGTGAGACAGAAAGACAAAGAGAGATGAGACCAGTTGGTAGTGATAGACAGACAGACAGGCAGAGAAGAGCTTGTCGGGTAGTGAGACAGACAGAGAGACAGACTGGAAGGTGAGAGATTGACTGGTAGGAAGACTGACTGCCAAAGAACAGTGTCCCGCAAGAGACTGAATGGCAGTGACACAAGACAGACAGGCAGGCAGTCGGAAGCAATGAGACTGACTGGTAGCAAGACAGACAGGTAGACAGACAGAGAAGAAACTGGTAGTAGCAAGACAGATGGTATAAGATGCGATGCTTGTAAGGAAAGAACAGATGGACTGTCAGCAGGACAGACAGATAAGGACTAAGAGAAGACACTGACCGAAAGCGGTAAAGACAGACAGACAGACAGACAGAAGAGAAGAGAGAAGAGGCAACAAGGTCAGCAGACAAACATTCTATTCAGGTAGAGAAAAGACTGGCTGGTTTAATGGTACTGCTGAATTCTCCTGTTTGTCCCTCACACAAGGAGACGAGCAGGTCATTTTGCCAGCAAGGGTCCTCATGCGGGAATGGAGGCCTAGCCCTGAGGCACATAGAAATGCAGGGAAAGAAGTTCTTACTGACAGGGAGGGAGGGAGCCAGCCTGCGCCCTCCTACTCCTCTTCGACTGAAGAACAGCTGCTCTTACAGTGTGTGCCATGTAGCAACACTTGAAGTTGTCCTTCAGAGTGTGTTCTTGTACCTTAATGAGGTGTCTTCCTTGGTCACACTGCCCCTGCATTTCTGCCGACCATACATTTTGGGGATCCCGCTGTCTTCCATGCATGTGACAGGTCCTGCCCATCCTGATTACTCTAAATGGGCAGATATTTTTCCAGCACTCTGACCGCTGGGCTCTTTGTCTTGCCACTTGATGATGCAGATCTTGCGTAAGAAATGCTGACTGACTCATTCCAGCAGCTGAATGTGGCCTTGGTTGGTGGTTCAGACCTCACAGCAGTACAGTAGAGTGCTGAGGATCTTTACACTGCACACATCAATGTTAGTGCCGAGTCTGGTGTCATATCTTCCCTCAGTTTGTTTATGGGCCCGTCAAAGGCAATGCTGATCTCTGCCATTCACAGGGTCACCTCTGTGTCTGAAGATCTGTCACAGCTTACACTGCTGCCAGTACAGCAGAACCTGTCCAGGGTCCCATTCTCCATGTTGTTGATGACAACAGGAGGCGGGGATGGAGGCCTAGCAGCTTGTGATGGTACGAACTATAACATGGCTTCCATCTTGCCGAGACCGATGATGAGGTCAAACCTCTGCAGGCCGTTTCAAGGCAGTCTGACATGCATTGGCTGTCCTCATGAAAGTGTGCAGCCAGTGCACAGTTACTGATGACTCTGCTGGGCTTGGCAGGCAGGGCAGGGCAGGCAGGGCAGGGCAGGGCAGGGCAGGCAGGGCAGGGCAGGGCAGGGCAGGGCAGGGCAGGGCAGGGCAGGGCAGGTACGGCAACAGTGAGGCAGAAACCTGTATAGCAAGCTATTTGTGGCCTGACAACTGACAACACCTGGTGGGTCCTCAGTGTCCTGACAGGTCTGTGCTGATTTGTCATCTTCTTCACTCCCCATGCACTGCCCGCTCCCCTTCAGGTCGCCCCCACATGTCCTCAGTGCTGTCACCCCAGCAGGGCCAGAGGTCACCCACCCACAAAAGGTCAAGGAGTCACACCGGAGTCAAGACTCCTACTGGTGGTCTGTTGACACCTGTAACAGGTCGTTATTGACATACTTGTCCCTCCCTGCCCCGTCTCCCTTTTCATCTCTGCCTCTCCCTGCCCCTCTCCCTGTCCATCGGTCAGAGCTGCTTGCAGTATTGTGTCTTCACCCCCAAGTCCAGTTCTTCAGAAAAGGTTAAGAGAGAGGATTATAATCTCACCTTGTGTCTTAATTCTTGGAATTTACTTCATTGTTCCCTCTAACATAGATTGTCAATGGATCAGTAGATTAACTAGTCTACATGGATCAGCTGGTTCACTAGTCTGTACGGTAGTGTTAACACCCATCCCCAATTAGCAGTCATTCAAGTATGATTTCTTTGATAAACGTGACATTATATGTAGTAGTCGTGATTAAAGATTGTAAGCTGGTTAAGAGGACTGGTTTCTGATAAGCTGGCTGCCCAGTTAACTTCAGAATTATATTGGTTTAGTTCGAAGAATCTGACCTACATTTGTTTAGTCCGTAGAATGTGTGTGTACATTTGTGTGTGTGTGTGTGTGTGTGTGTGTGTGTGTGTGTGTGTGTGTGTGTGTGTGTGTGTGTGTGTGTATCAGTACAATCCAAAGGTTAAATCTGACAAAAACCTCGTTTCAGTCACTGAGATAGAGTGTATCACTGTGTGTGTGTGTGTGTGTGTGTATCTTGTGTGTGTCTGTCTGTCTCTTTCTGTCTGTCTGTGGCTCTGTGTCTGTGTGTCTGTGTCTGCAAGCATCTGAATGTGTGTGTGTGTGTGTGTGTGTGTAAGTGTGTGTGTGTGTGCTGTGTGTGTGTGTGTGTGTGTGTGTGTGTGTGTGTGTGTGTGTGTGTGTGTGTGTGTGCATGTGTGTGTGCGTGCGCATGTGTGAGTGCATGCACATGCACATTCAAAAGAGTGTGTGAATGGGTTTGCATGTATGAGTGTATGTGCATCTGTGTAAGTGTTGTGTGTGTGATTGTGCACATGCACACGCGCATGCTTGTGTGTACATGTGTGTGTGTGTGTGTGTGTGTGTGTGTGTGTGTGTGTGTGTGTGTGTGTGTGCTCTTTTTGTGTGCGTGTTCTCTCTCTGTGAGTTGCACATTTGTGTGTGTGTGTGTGTGTGTGTGTGTGTGTGTGCATGTACGTATATTGTGCTTACTCACCCTGTTTATTTTATCTGTGCCTATAAGCTCAGCACACTGTACTGTGTCCTTTCATATTCTACTGCATAGTTTCCCCAGTCCATCACGACCACTTCAAATTCTACTGCTATAGTTTCAGTTCCAGTTCCATCAAGGAGGTGTTTCAGAATGACTGCAAAACACACACTGTAGTATGCCAAAACCCCCAGCCAAAATCTCCTTCAAACCATTCAGTGATCCACCACACAGACACTGTGATCCCTGCCGAGTCAGGGACCCCCCAAACTAGTCAGTGATCCCACCACACAGACACTGTGATCCCTGCCGAGTCAGGGACCCCCCCCTAGGCACACCGTCAGGTAAGGCAACAACACAGCTAACTGCCCCGACTATACCATACTCTGTCTTCCACCACACAGCCTGTGGCCCAAGGACCAGTCCCCAGGCACACTACCAGGATGGGCACCAACACTCTTCACTGTGTCTACACCACACTCCGTCATCCCTGGCCAGTCAGGGACCTCAAGGAATACAGGTAGGGCACTAACACAGGGCACTCCCATGTCTACACCACACTCAGTCTTCCACCACACACAGCCACTCACCTCCCAGCTGGGACCCGGTAAGGCAAGGCTCCAACAGGAGGCACCTTCCTGTCTTCACCACAGCCTGTCTCCCACCTCAAGTCATTGGCAACCAGTCAATGAGTCAGCCTGTCCATCTTGATTTTAAGGGATTTCACCTTTATCCCCTTCCACCACCCCCTCTCTCTCTCTCTCTCCTCTCTCTCTCTCTCTCTCTCTGTGCATTGCAGGTGGGGTGGTCCTGTCCCTTTCCCCTCTCCTCTTAATCTCCTCCCTTTCTTCCCGGGTGGGAGCATGGGGTGGCATACTGATGAGCTGATCTCTCTCTCTCTCTCTCTCTCTCTCTCTCTCTCTCACACACACACACACACACACACACACACAGAGTCTACACACACACAAACACACACACAAACACACACACACACATGCACGCACGCATGCACGCACACGCACGCACGCACACGCACACACCCACACACACACACACTCACTAATATGCACAGCCCTTTAAACCTGGGTGTGTCCTGTCAATAAGAGTGAGTGTGTGTGTGTGTGTGTGTGTGTGTGTGTGTGTGTGTGTGTGTGTGTGAGTGTGTGTGTGTGTGTGTGTATGTGTGTGTGTGTGTGTACGCGCGTGCACACATGCTCATTACACCTTGCTTCAGGCCCTCTTCCCACCATTCCCCTTTCACATGTCTGACACATCCACATCCCCTGTCCTCAAGGCATTTTGATGACAGCCTCCTGTTTCTGACAGCACAGTGAAACAGAGCTATCATGGACTGCCACTCTTTGTGTCAGCGGCACTGGCTGTCCCATCATTTGCCCATTACCATCATGTTAGTTAGCGGGGAGTGGCTGTTCTCTCATCCCCCCTCCACCATCATGTCGGCAGTACTGGCTGTCTTATCATTCCCCCCCCCCATCACCATCACGTTAGTTAGCAGGGAGTGGCTGTTCTGTCATCCCCCCTCCACCATCATGTCAGCAGTACTGGCTCTCCTATCATTTCCCTATTACCATATCATGTTACTCAGCAGTACTGGCTGTTTCTATCATCCCCCCTCCCACTGTCATGTCAGCGGTACTGGCTGTTTTATCATTCATTCCCCCTTCACCAACATGTTAGTAGTACTGGCTGTCCTGTCAATACAGTATCATTCCCCCAACTGCCGTCACATCAGCAGTACTGGCCATTCTATCATTCCCCCTCCACCACCATGTCACCAGTACTGGCCACTCTATCATTCCCCCTCCACCACCATGTCACCAGTACTGGCCACTCCATCATTCCCCCTCCACCACCATGTCACCAGTACTGGCTATACCCCATCCACCACCACGTCACCAGTACTAGCTATCCTATCATTCCCCCTCCACCACCACGTCACCAGTACTAGCTATCCTATCATTCCCCCTCCACCACCACGTCACCAGTACTGGCTATCCTATCATTCCCTCTCCACCACCATGTCACCAGTACTGGCTATCCTATCATTCCCCCTCCACCACCACGTCACCAGTACTGGCTATCCTATCATTCCCCCCTCCACCACCATGTCATCAGTACTGGCCACTCTATCATTCCCCCTCCACCACCACGTCATCAGTACTGGCCACTCTATCATTCCCCCTCCACCATCATGTCACAGTACTGGCTATCCTATCATTCCCCCTCCACCACTATGTCACCAGTACTAGCTATCCTATCATTCCCCCTTCACCACAGTACTGGCTATCCTATCATTCCCTCACCACCATCATGTCACCAGTACTGGCTATCATTCCCCCCTCCACCACCATGTCACCAGTACAGGCTATCCTATCATTCCCCCTCCACCACTATGTCATCAGTACTGGCTATCCTATCATTCCCCCTCAACCACCATGTCACCAGTACTGGTTATCCTATCATTCCCCCCTCCACCATCATCTCACCAGTACTGGCTATCCTATCATTCCCCCTCCACCACTATGTCATCAGTACTGGCTATCCTATCATTCCCTCTCCACCATCATGTCACCAGTACTGGCTATCCTATCATTCTCTCTCCACCATCATGTCACCAGTACTGGCTATCCTATCATTACCCCTCCACCACTATGTCATCAGTACTGGCTATCCTATCATTCCCCCTCCACCATCATGTCACCAGTACTGGCTATCCTATCATTCCCTCTCCACCACCATGTCACCAGTTCTGGCTATCCTATCATTCCCCCCCCTCCACCACCATGTCACCAGTACTAGCTATCCTATCATTCCCCCCCCACTTCACCACAGTACTGGCTATCCTATCATTCCCTCACCACCATCATGTCACCAGTACTGGCTATCATTCCCCCTCCACCACCATGTCACCAGTACAGGCTATCCTATCATTCCCCCCTCCACCACCATGTCACCAGTACTAGCTATCCTATCATTCCCCCTCCACTATGTCACAGTACTGGTATCCTATCATTCCCCCTCCATCACCATGTCACCAGTACTGACTATCTTATCATTCCCCCTCCACCACCATGTCACCAGTACTGGCTATCCTATCATTCCCCCTCCACCATCATGTCACCAGTACTGGCTATCCTATCATTCCCCCTCCACCATCATGTCACCAGTACTGGCTATCCTATCATCATTCCCTCTCCGCCATCATGTCACCAGTACTGGCTATCCTATCATTCCCCCTCCACCACTATGTCACCAGTACTGGCTATCCTATCATTCCCCCTCCACCATCATGTCACAGTACTGGCTATCCTATCATTCCCCTCCACCATCATGTCACCAGTACTGGCTATCCCATCATTCCCCCTCCACCACCATGTCATCAGTACTGGCTACTCTATCATTCCCCCTCCACCACCATGTCACCAGTACTGGCTATCCTATCATTCCCCCTCCACCACCATGTCATCAGTACTGGCTATCCTATCATTCCCCCTCCACCATCATGTCACCAGTACTGGCTATCCTATCATTCCCTCTCCACCACCATGTCACCAGTACTGGCTATCCTATCATTCCCCCTCCACCACCATGTCATCAGTACTGGCTATCCTATCATTCCCCCTCCACCACTATGTCATCAGTACTGGCTATCCTATCATTCCCCCTCCACCATCATGTCACCAGTACTGGTTATCCTATCATTCCCTCTCCACCATCATGTCATCAGTACTGGCTATCCTATCATTCCCCCTCCACCACTATGTCATCAGTACTGGCTATCCTATCATTCCCTCTCCACCATCATGTCACCAGTACTGGCTATCCTATCATTCCCCTCCACCACCATGTCACCAGTACTAGCTATCCTATCATTCCCCCTCCACTATGTCACAGTACTGACTATCATCCTATCATTCCCCCTCCACCATCATGTCACCAGTACTAGCTATCCTATCATTCCCCTCACCACCATGTCATCAGTACTGGCTATCCTGTCATTCCCCCTCCACCACCATGTCACCAGTACTAGCTATCCTATCATTCCCCTCTCCACCATCATGTCATCAGTACTAGCTATCCTATCATTCCCTCTCCACCATCATGTCATCAGTACTGGCTATCTTATCATTCCCTCTCCACCATCATGTCATCAGACTGGCTATCCTATCATTCCCCCTCCACCACCATGTCATCAGTACTGGCTATCCTATCATTCCTCCCACCACCATGTCACCAGTACTGGCTATCCATCCCCCCCATCACCATGTCCCCCCCCATCACCACCATGTCACCAGTACTGGCTATCCTATCATTCCCCCTCCACCACCATGTCACAGTACCGGCTATCCTATCATTCCCCCTCCACCACCATGTCACCAGTACTGGCTATCCTATCATTCCCCCTCCACCATTATGTCACCAGTACTGGCTAACCTATCATTCCCCCTCCACCATTATGTCACCAGTACTGGCTATCCTATCATTCCCCCTCCACCATTATTATGTCATCACTACTGGTTATTCTATCATTCCCCCTCCACCACCATGTCATCAGTACTGGCTGGCTATCCCATCATTCCCCCCTCCACTATGTCACAGTACTGACTATCTTATCATTCCTCTTCCATCACCATGTCATCAGTACTGACTATCCTATCATTCCCCTCCTCCACCATGTCACCAGTACTGGCTATCCTATCATTCCCCCTCCATCACCATGTCATCAGTACTGGCTATCCTATCATTCCCCCTCCATCACTATGTCATCAGTACTGGCTATCCTATCATTCCCCCTCCACCCCCATGTCACCAGTACTGGCTATCCTATCATTCCCTCTCCACCACCATGTCACAGTACTGGCTATCCTATCATTCCCCTCCTCCACTATGTCACAGTACTGGCTATCCTATCATTCCCCCTCCACTATGTCACAGTACTGGCTAACCTATCATTCCCTCACCACCACCATGTCACCAGTACTGCTATCCTATCATTCCCCCTCCCCTGTGTCACAGTACTGGCTATCTTATCATTCCCCTCCACCACCATGTCATCAGTACTGACTATCCTATCATTCCCCCTCCACTATGTCATCAGTACTGGCTATCCTATCATTCCCCCTCCACTATCATGTCACAAGTACTGGTTGTACTATCATTCAGAGAGAGAGAGAGAGAGAGAGGGGGGGGGGGGGGGGGGGGAAAGACACAGACACTGACCTGACAGAGGCAGAGACTGACAAAGATACAGCAGATCAATAATCATGGCTGAAATATACATGCTTTCATTATTTAAAGAAATCATTTGCAAGGGCTGATGTCTTAGTGGCAGGCCAAAGAAAAATTCCACAGCAAAAAGCAGATCACTGAGCTGCCAAACTAAGGAGCAAACAAGATTACAAAACAATGTGTTTTGGCCTATTGGGTCTTCTTCAGACCAGACAAATGTCATTCAAAACAGTGAAAACAAAGGAATAACAGACAGTGACTTCTCCCTACGGTCAGGGTGCAAAATGTAACTTTGAAACTTTGACCCTAATTCTACCCTACTTTGAAACCAAAGAATAATTCTCCCTACTTTTGAAACCAAAGAATAACTGCTGGACAATTTTATGAGGATAAGCGAACAGTCACAACACATACAAAAGAAAAAAAAAGAAAAATCTGGAGAAAAGCAAAAAAAAAAACGCTCCTGAGCACTGCCCCTAACATAATCATGTCACTGAATCCCACATCTCCAGCTACTCCCCCCCCTCCTCTGCCCCCCCCCCCCCCCCCCCCCATGTAATTGGCCAAGCCTCCCCCTCCTCTCCATTAAACACAGCTGCCACTTCCCAGTGGCTGGGACAGGGCCTGTCGCTTGTAACTAATCTGATAAATAGGCTGCCACACTGCCACCAGGCAGAGTACATGCACTGGGAGTAAATCGCATTGCTTTATGCAGATGTGCTAATGATGTCCTGCTTTCAACCCACAATTTTCTACACCACTCCTTCTCCCCCAAATGTTTCCCCCCCCATACTTCTGCCCCCCCCCCCCCCCCCCCCCCATTCTCTTTCCCCCTCTTTCTCCCCTCTCCCTCTTTCTCTCCCCTTTTCCCTCTCTCCCTGCCCACCATCTCACTCTCTCTCTGCCTCTCTGCTCTGTCAACCTATGTTTTCCTTAGGGGCAGCATACTATCACTGACCAGACAAAAGGCTGATTTAAACTGAATGGTCCGAAATCATGAACCAAGACGGCAAGCACACACTGCAAATCTACTGCAAGATATCAGTCACACACACACATGCACACACACACACACACACATGCTTATGCAAACATGCAAGAGCATTAACACACACACACACACACACACACACACACATCCACACACGCAAGAGCATGCATGCATGCACACACACACACACACACACACACACACACACACACACACACACGGGTGCGTGCACGAGCATGCATGAATACACACACACAAGAGCATGTAAACACACACACACACACACACACACACACACACACACATTCTAACAGTAACACAATGTAAACATACTTCCCGCCTTCTGTACAGCTCTTCTGTATAAGGAGCTGTTGCTCCCTGCTCTCTACATCTGCTCATCTATCTCTTTCCCTTATCTATTCATTCATGTACACAAAATATACATTTCTTTATCAAAAATACATCTCTAAATCTGTGGATTTATGTCTTAAAAGACATGTGCTTGTTGGCTTTCACATTTTCTCTTTTTTAAAACTTTGCCAGCTGTGAGCAGACTCAGTGTGCTTTATAAGTGAAAACAAACCAAGGTAACTGTTACATCACATATATAGTAAAGAAAACTCTCACACTACTCTGACAACAAATGGCAAAGTTGAGTATCAACAAAGACAAGCATATGTAAAATCAGATTTTAAAAAGGGAGATATATCGCAAGCACAGTAGTATTTCACCGCTCAGAAAAAACGGCATGCAAACATGCCGTACGATTATCAATTAAAATGCACTAAAAAGATCACTTGAAGCATAAACTGTTGTGAGAATGATGACAATAATAGAAAAAAGGTGATAATGGCATTCTAGTTGTTGTTGTTGTTATGATTGTCACAGAGGTGCTCTTAACAATGAGGTGCTAACTGTATGATGGGTGTGTTGTTGTTGTACTTGTTTTCAGTGGGGATTATCACGACAACAAGTGGCATTGTTTTGACCTGCTTTTATTCCTCTTCTTTTTTAAATAATAACTTCTTTTTATCAAGATCACTATCATCATCATTATTATCATATTTTCATGGTTGTTGTTATTCCAGCTGCTCTTGCCCTTGTAATGATCTTTAATATTGTTATGCATCTACCTACACCAATTGCTGTTCTAGCATTTCTCTTTGTGTGTGTGCGTGCATGCGTGCGTGTGTGCGTGCGTGCATGCGTGCATGGATGCGGGTGTGAGCGAGCACTGGATGTAATCAGCCAACATGGAATATCAACGTTAATGTAAAGCGCTATATAGTATATGTCTCAGTTCCTCTTGTCCATTACTCCTTCATTCATTTAGCTGACACAGAATATTAATATTATCATAAAGCCCTATATGTCTCAAACCCCTCTCGTCTCATTACTCCTTCATAATTCATTTGTGCTTTCTGAAATTTTTTTTCTTCCTGTCAGAGACTCAGCGTCTGAAATTTCGTCTTCATTTTTTCTCTCCTTATCTGTCTTCAATTTTTTTTTTTTTTAATGATTTGATGCATTTGTTAATTTTTGCTTCCACCTTTCCTCTCTCTTAGCTCCTTTGCATTCTGATGAATAAACACATGGAGAGTCAACACTTTTCTTGTTGGGCATTCCATTCTGTGCACAGTCACTGAAACATTCTTTTTCTGCTCAGATCAACCCACAATCAATGAGTTGCTATCACTGTGTATGCAGTCCGTGCTAAACAACATGCAGGCTGAGCAGAGCAGGGACTGAACGAACAGTATCTTTCAAAATGTCACAAACATATCACAATACCACAAACCAGTCTCAATACCGCGAACCAATCTCAATACCACATGCATATTTTACAATACCACAAAACCTGTCTCAATACTAGAAACCAGTCTCCAATTCCACACACCATAAAGAAGTCTCCTGCAAAGAAGGGTTTGGACGACACTGTCCGCCAATACAAAAAAAACTACCCAGCTGGGGAACACGAAATTCCACTTTTTCCCCACACTGGGTGTGCTAATTAGCACAGTGCTACATAAATGATGTCTTGACATTTCTTGCCAGACTATTACTTCCTGATTTATTATAGACGGAGCCATGATTGAATGAATCTCGTGTAATGTCATGCTATGACGTACTTGATGACTAATTTTCTGTGGTCATTTGCATCTTCGTATTAAGTATGTTGAAAAACACTCTCTCTCTTCCTCTACCTCTCTCTCTCTCTCTCTTTCTCTCTCTCTCACACCTACCCCCTTCTCACCCAAGATTCATCAGAGCATACAACCAATAACACACACACTTTTTATATTCTCCAAAAATATTGTCTGATATGACTTTTTGTGGACGACGTTAATTGAACACCACCAACAACAACACACACACATTTAACACAGGCACAAAACTGATAAATATACATTCAATTTAAGAAAAATATCAAACGGAAGAGAGAGAAAGAGAATGTGTGTGTGTGTGTGTGTGTGTGTGTGTGTGTGTGTGTGTGTGCGTGTGTGTGTGTGTGTGTCTGTTTGTGTGTGTATTGTGTGTCAGTGTGTGTGTCAGTGTGTGTGTGTGTGTGGGGGGGGGGGGGGGGGGGGGGGGGGGGGTGCATGTGTGCGTCAGTGTGCACGCACTCACACTCATGTGTGTGTATTTGTGCACACAAATGCACAAGTATGTATGTGAGTGAGAGAGAGAGAGAGTGTGTGTGTGTGTGTGTGTGTGTGTGTGTGTGTGTGTGTGTCACTGTCTTTGAACATACGCTGTGCATTTATGCACTTGGAGTATGTGTGTATGAGTTTTGTGCCAACGTGTCAAGATTCAAGACTAACTTACCTGTGATACCCCACAAGCCAGGGAGAATAACAGAAAATAACATTACAGAAAATAACATTATCATCGATAACATGATACAGAATGTAATGTCTGCATCAATGATATCCATTCTGCATCAAAGATCTCGTGCATGAAAGATTGTGCATGACACACAATGTTGTAGATTTTCATTAAAGTACTCAGTCTTAACAATACTTAGTTACCTGCAAAAAAAAAAACATAATGTGCAAAATGAGAATACAAACCTTGAATGCAAACATCCATCAGACAGTACAGTAATCTTCAATGTATACATCAGAAAAGCATCCCTGTATTGGTATGACACTGTACAGTTGAAATGAACACACACACACACACACACACACACACACACACACACACACAACAAAGCGCTCTTATGCCCCAGTACTGACTGACCTGGCACTGACCAAAGGTGATGAAGACACCTTACAGTGCAGGGCTTTCACCACTGACCACAGTAGTCATCGCCAGCTCATCTTCCACATCGTCAACACATCGTCCACACTGTCCCCACGTTCACCAACAACTGGTCTGCAGAAATCAAAATCATTTTAGAATCAGATAAAACTAAGACAATGACTTCTTACTCAACTGCCATCAAGACACACAAAAATAGTCAACTGCCAGCAAGAGACAAAAATATTTGTCAAGACATGTTGTCACTTCACCATCTACAATGGACTCCATCACATTGTTTTCCCTGTGTCCACTGAAACAATGTATCACTGCTTTCTTTCTCTCGCTGAAATACTGGATTTACAGTCACACAAGTATCGTAACACTGTCATCCTCATGCTTCAAATTGAACACTGAAATAACACTAAAAAGCGAAAACAAAATTCAGTTAAAAAGAAAAACCTTGGTGGCGTTGGTGTGGTGCTAGCAACAGAGCTGGTGGCAGCTGCCTTGCTTCAGCGGGTGGAACAATCGAATCTATACATCAGACCAGTGATACAACTGCCTTTCATTCAGCCAGCTGTGACACACAGCATACTCCATGCAAAAAAAAAAAAAAAAAAAAAAAAAAAAAGAAGAAAGAAAGAAAGAAAGAAAGAAGACTTGGGATGCTAACACAGAGGTTGCACTACACACACAGAGACTGAGGCTGTCTTGGTAAATGGCACAGGTTTCACTGTCAGTGTCACTGTAACAATGGAGGTCTCACACAATTCCTGCTGTCCTTCTAATCTCTGGGTACTCCTTCACTAGTATCCCCAATCAGTCGCCGCTGACACTATGCCACTGTAGAAAACTGCACCAAATAAAAAAGAGTAACAGCACTGTGTCCATTATAAATTACATCAATAAAAACAGATGAAGAGCAGCCTGACCACAGAAAGAACACATCAGAGGACAATCAGCACCACAGCCAGGAAGCGCACTTTTTCTTTCCAAATCCTAGTTTATCATCAATAAATGCATTGGGAAGTCTTTTCACATCCTTTTCACATCATCTATTGTATGTAAGACAATTTACAAATAATTACCAGCCATAATGTATTGTTTCCAGAGCCCTTAAGTATAGCACTCAGCAGTTACGAAGCACTTGACAGCACTTGGTTATATATTGCCATTGTGTATTGCGCACACACACACACACACACACACACACACACACACACACACACACACACACACACAAGTGCACACACACACATGCACGCACACATGCACGCGCAAGCATGCACACATATACACAAATGTGTGCATGTATGCACGCACATACACAAACGTGCGCGCACGCATTTACTCATCACTCACATACTCACACACACACACACACACACACACATATGTGCATGCATACACACATGCATGCGCACAAACACACAAACACACACACACAACACACAACACACACACACACACACACACACACACACACACACACACACACATAATATGCACAAATGAGAATTATCTAACTACCTGTGCGAACCTAACATCACATCATTCCAAAAGCATTAATGTAGGTAATCAAATATACTACATTATCATAAATAATTCATTGTCATAGGTCTAGGAAACAATTGGGAATGGGAAGGGGAGAGTTGAGAGACAGCTCTAGACAGAATGAGAGAGAGACAGAGCAAGAGAGAGGGGGTGAGAGTCCAGGTGGGCAAGTGGGGGTGATGAAGACTCTGACATGAGTAACTGCGGAATGCCATGAGTGTTAAAAAAACAAAAAAACAACACACAACAACAATAAAATGACTCCCAGAAACAATAATGCAGGCAATCTGGTTTACTTTCTTGTTCACTGTTTGAATATTATAGGTCTCAGGGAGGATCAAAATAACGAATGGGAAGAAGAGAAAAAAGCGACGGACACACAGACATACAGTCACAGAGATAGAGAGAGAAGGATTATCAATTGGCAAAAACAGCTCAAGACTCAGTATCTGATTAAAATTCCAAACACTCTACATGTTCATGAAGATAAGAGTAACTTAATTTGATTGGGTAAGAATCATTCATACACCACTGTAAAAAATCACTATAAAAATGATTACTGTTATAATTAGTCACATTTATCATCAAAATTATTTTCATCATTATATTATCTATCATGATCATTTATCATTATTATTATCACCATTATTATTATCACCATTATTATAATCGTTATTATTTATCAACATCATCATTATCATTATTTCCAATACTTCAAATTACTATTTTTACCATCATCATTACTACTGAGTGAGAGGGGAAAAAATTTCAAGACTAAATTGGAGTGAATAAATACAATAAATAACAGGTAAATAGTTCATTTATTAAAAAAAAATTTTTTTTTTTTTAACCTACGTAAGAACATATTCAAATACTTGTTTTTTCAGGTGTTGAACTGATCTTTCTTTGGTGTAGAATCTTACCTGAATCATCAAACTGTAAACAGTTTATTATTTATTTTCATTAATTCAGTGATACTCCAGCCCCCTCAGCCACCTCCTATTTCCAAACATTGATTATAACATAATTTTAAAACAACTGCATATTTATCTCTAACACACACACACACACACACACACACACACACACACATCTGTTTATACCTGGATAACATTTACACCCCACACCTCTGCACACACACACACACACACACACACACACACACACACACACACACACACACATACACACACACACACACACACACACACACACACGCACACACTTACTCCTTTTCTGCCTTATGCCTCCACAGCATTAAACCCTCTTAGCACAATCCTATCCCCCCCCCCCCCCAAACACACACACACCACCCTTCCCCATCCCCCTTCCCACCACATCCACTTAAATGGTAATAAAACTGATCATTCTGGATCAGGCTCTTGTGTAAAAAACGCTGATTTTGTAAGAACTATATGACCTACAGGAATTTGTGAAATCCCCATGCTCTTACCACCCTCTCACAGACCCACCACCACTGCTACACAGCCATCATGAGCAGTTTGACATTACATATACATCTGCAGTGCCATGCTCAAGATGGTGATAGCCAGAGCTGAAAGGAATTCGGCCTGCTGGAGGATTTACTCTTACTAGCAGCTCTTTTTCCAGAGGGGATAGGCTCAAACTGACAATGTAAAGGGGTAACACACTCTCTACCATAATTCTTTCAACCTTTCCCCCTCAACCTGCGCTTGACCAGTTCATCTGGACTAGGCAGTTCAGCACCATCATTTTGTCAGCCTGTCTGACCGCTCAGTCAAGTCTGTGTCTATCATCCACACTTCAGCCACATAACCACACAATGAAGTTAAAGGTTAGCACACTCTCAGTGCTTCCTCTATAAAACATTGATAACTTTTTTTTTTCTGTAATCTTAAACTGTTTCAACTTTCTGACAAGGCACAGTCGTGAATGGAACTTGCTGTCAACGCTGTCTTAAGATGTGACTTGCTCAAGACAGGCTGGGAATGACCATGGTACTTACTTTTACTCATTCACCAACATAGTTCACCATCCCCCCTCCTCCAGCCTAATGTTGCTTATAGACCAGCCTACCGCAAAGGGCTGTCACCATGTTAAAATCAACTCAACTCATCTCCCCCCCCCCCCCCCCCCCCCCCCCCAAAAAAAAAAAAAAAAAATCAAAAAAAATCACACATCTCTTTAAAATACATCTTCTAAAAGTGTACCAGAAACTTCTTTAAAAATCTTTCTTCCATAAAATCTTTGATCAGATGAAAAATGTTACCTCTTTCACAACAGAAGGGGCATGCATGCACACACATACACACACACACACACACACACACACACACACACACACACACACACACACACACACACACACACACGCATGCACACACATACACACACCTGATACACACGTAGGCACACACTAAAAATGACTAACTTTGTATCACTCCACTTTCTTGGCCAATGCCAGCATTATACCACACTTCTGTGTGTAAGCGTGTGTACGTGTATGTGCATGTGTGTGTGTGTGTATGTGTGAGTGTGTGTTTGTGTGTGTGTGAGTGTGAGTGTGTGTGTGTGTGTGTGTGTGTGTGTGTGTGTGTGTGCGTGTGCATGTGTGTGTGTGTGGATGTGTGTGTGTGTGTGTGTGTGTGTGTGTCTGTGTCTGTGTGTGTTGTGTCTGTGTGTGTCAAATGTGTGTGTGTGTGTGTCTCTGTGTGTGACTGAATGTGTGCGTGTTACTAGAGAGTGTGTGTATTGGGAAGAAGGGTTCAAAGAAGGAAGAAAACCAGGACTATGCATGCACAGATTTAAAGTTAAACAAATTCACCATGAAGTTGAAATAACTCAATTTCAACTCCTTGTCATTATTTTCTAACATAAGGAAAGAATATAAACATCCTCAAAAATAGTTTTTGCTATCTTGTCCCCTACGCTTAAAATTTTTTTTTTAATAATTTCAAAGAAAAAAAAAAATTGATGCAAAATATGAGCAATAATTAGTTCTAAATGGGCTTTACTATTTAAAAAAAAAAAAAAAAAAGCAGACATTACATGGAGATGCAACAGCACTAGTCATTTCCTTTTAACAAAAAGTGTATTCACCTCTAAACCACTATATCAGTACAAATAAACTATTTTTCTTTCAAGTTGTATCTGAGCCCCCAGCAAAATCTTGATGGTCACTAAATAAATGGATGAATGGACTGTGCAGCTATTGAATATCTTTCATCTCCATTCCATTGAAATGCTGTTTCTTGTATGATTTGATACTTCTTATCTAATAATCTTGTTTTGCTTTTCTTGTGGCCTATGTTTGTTTTGTTTTTGTTTTTCTTGTTTGTTTTTTTGTCTTCGTTTTTCTTTTTTTTTTTTTTTTTTTTTTTTTTATTCAAAAATTTGTGTGTGTGTGTGTGTGTGTGTTGTGAGAGAGAGAGAGAGAGAGAGAGAGAGAGAGAGAGAGAGAGAGAGAGAGAGAGCGAGTGCGCGCGCACGTGTGTGTGTACATGCACGTGCACGTGGTGTTACTGTGTAGTAGTTGCTGTTTTTGTTGTTGTTGTTGTTAGCCTGGTTGGGGGGGTTGGGGGGGGGGGGGGGGGTTTTACTTAGGCGATTTCTTTTTATGATTTTGCAATCTGATATTTTTCTCTGCTTAGAAAAAAAAAATACTTAAAAAAAAAACACAGAACGATGTTCATTCTGTTCTATTATGATTATGGGGGGAGAAGCAACATTAAAAGTACAAGCCAAAAGTACAAGCGGTAACCATTGAAAATAAACAGCCTAACCAAAAGGCTGGTTTTGTCCAGCTTCCACTGTTCCAGCGAGCATGCCTGGCGATTTCAGCGTACACAGTCCTCACAATGCGG
Organism: Conus betulinus; assembly: GCA_016801955.1. Classification (NCBI taxonomy): domain Eukaryota; kingdom Metazoa; phylum Mollusca; class Gastropoda; order Neogastropoda; family Conidae; genus Conus; species Conus betulinus. The sequence continues at coordinate 346,139 of JADBJO010000421.1, read as the reverse complement.
TCGCGAAGTTGTCACTGATCTCGGGGAATCCTCCTCAAATTTTGAACACTGATAAATGAACAATGCACCGAGGTCAGTCAAGCGAATTAGAGGTCAGGGTCGCGTGCACGCTCCACTGCGTTTCATCCCAAACATGACCTCATGCCGTAGGCTTGAAAAGCAGACTTCACTTAAGAATTTAGACCCAACCACGTCTGTCGCTGCCACTTGAGTCTCTGTGATTCACTATCTCGCTCTTCTTCGATAGAAAGATCCCTCTTCACAGAATCAACACATGCACCTAAAGATTTTCAACTGATCTCGCATTCTTCTTTGCATATCAGAATCAACTGTAGGCAACTCAAAGGATGCGGAGGAAGAAAAAAGCTCCCACATTGTGCACTTACCTACTTTCCTCGACAAACTTCGGTTCAATCTGCACGCAACGGCAATAGCCTGGGCCTAAAGGTCATTTCCGGCTGTTTAACCTCCTTCCTCTCCACCCCGCCTAACGCCCTGTGGACATTACAGTACAAACCAGAGAAGAAACGTGTCCATTTAAATCTGCCTCTGGCTTCTTTTCGCTCTCGCACTTAGCCATACTCCGTGCCCCCGCTTTAATTTCTTCCTAATTCCTCTACGTTTTCAGCTCCACCTACCCTTCTCGGTTTATCAATTTAGATTACTTTTGTCGTTCTTTTGTGGTTTGATTTTTGTTGAACATTGTTGTTTTGCACGCGTACAAACGCGTGAGAGAGAGAGAGAGAGAGAGAGAGAGAGAGAGAGAGAGAGAGAGAGAGAGAGAGAGAGAGAGAGAAATGAATGAATGAATGAATGAATCTTTAATGGGTTGAGAATTAGGCTCATTGAAGGCCTTTTTACAATTCTGCCCAACAACAACTACAAATTGAAAAAAAAAAAAAAAGTAAGGTAACATCAAACTTACAAAATAACATCAATATAACGATTTCATGCTTAAAATCTCTCTCTCTCCCTCTCTCTCTCTCTCTCTCTCTCTCTCTCTCTCTCTCTCTCTCCCCACCCCTCTCTCCTCCCCCCCCCCTCTCTCTCTCTCTCACACAATCCAGTCGAGAGAAGGCTACTTTACACACGCGTGGGTGTAATTTCCTAGAGACCTCACACACACACACACACACACACACACACACACACACACACACACATGCACGCACGCACGCACACACACACACACACACACACACACACTCTCTCTCTCTCTCTCTCTCTCTCTCTCTCTCTCTCTCTCTCTCTCTCACACACACACACACACACACACACACACACACACACACACACACATCTTAATCAACTGCATCGTTTATCTGCAGTGCACTTTTTTTTGTCTCTGGTAAGTATGTATGGTCAGGCTAATGTCTACGCATACGTATCAAAAAAAAGAAGTAACTTTACTTCATTTTTGAAAGCTGATAATTGGGGAATATTTCTGTATTTTGCGGGAAGTGTGTTCCATTCTTTACAGCCACAGAAGGAGAAACTTGTTTTGAGTAAATCTAAATTAGCTTTAGGAATAATGAATCTGAGCGAATCATGATGGTGATGTAAATGTACTATTGATTTTAAATAATCTGGGCATGCGTCATGAACAATTTTGTGCATAAGGATCAGAGTGTTGAATGTTATACATGAGTGAAGAGGCGTAGAAGGATCGGATTGTTTCTGACAGCTGATCATCTTAATGGCTCGCTTTTGCAATGAGCAAAGTGGTTTTAAAGTAGAGATGGCGCACATTTACCCCAGATAATAGAGCAGTAGTCTAATCGAGCCTGAACAAAAGCAAAATAGTACATTTTTCGTGAATGTTCGTTGAGAAAGTGTTTTATCTGTGACAACTGGAACACACAACACGAGACTTTGTTGATTAGGTTATGGATCTGATCGTGCCAGGAAAGATTTTCATCGATGACGATGCCTAATAATTTGTGCTTTGTAACTTGTTTTATTGTTTTATCTTTGTACATTATTTTAATTTTGCTTCTTTTCTGACTTGTCTTTTTTGACGTGCAAATATTAGATATAACTCGGTTTTTATGAGGATGAACAAGCATGTCATTTGAATCACACCAGTATTCCACTGATTCATGCTTGCATTTAAATGATAATTAATTTCATCGATGCTATGACTAGAGTATTGTAAAGATGCATCGTCAGCGAACAAATCACACATGCATTTTGAATTGATAAAGGCAGATCATTTATGTAGAGGGAGAACAACAGGGGACCTAAGATTGATCCCTGTGGCACGCCTCTCGGCAACTGTCTTTTAGAAGAAATAACACCTCGTGAAAAAAACGGATTGCGTACGGTTTGACAAATAAGATCTGAAAAATGATTCTGTATTGTTGTCAACGCCGTAAACATTAAGCTTTTTTTAGCAATATATTGTGATTAATTAAATCAAAAGCTTTGTTAAATCAATAAAAACACTAACCAACTGCTTTCCTTGTTGATATGTTTTAGCCACAAATTTGTGATCCGACACAAAGCCGTTTCACATGAATGTAGTTTCCTAAATCCTGACTGATTGATATACAACAGTTTATGTTTCTCAATAAAAGATGATAGATGGTGATGGATATGACGTTCTAGTGGCTTTGAGACGGACGATAGCAGCGAAATTGGTCTGTAGTTATTTGGATCATCTAAATTCCCTTGTCTGTGCAGACGGATAATTTTTGCATGTTTAAATGCTTCTGGAAAGTATTGCTTAGATAAACATAGATTAAAGAGGTATGTAAGAGAATCTACAATATATGGTACAGATAGTTTTAATATCTTGGGACTGATTCCATCAAAGCTGTATGAACTTTTATTTTTCAAGGTTGATAAATATAAAAACACTTCATTAACAGATAATAAGGGGATGGAAAACTTTGCGTATATTTTTTTGCATCACAAAATGTCTGTAAATTCGCAGTATCAAAAATGCTAGTTTATCTTCCCTATGTTTAGCTTGTTACCAATATTCGCAAAATGATCATTTAGTGTTTCTACTGGAATGGAACATTCCTGTCTTGATGAACACGGTCCTGTAAGTTTATTGATAGCTTTCCAAATAGAGGCTCCGTTGTTTTTGTTTTGGACCAATTTTCTGAAAGAATCACATTTAGATTTTCTAATCATGTACTTCACAATGTTGCGTTTTTCTCTTATACTCTTTGTCAGAGCCTGCACTTTTTAAATTGTCCCTCTCGTCCATGGCATTCAGAATATCCTGAGTGAGCCAGCCAGGCAGGATATCTGATCTGACTCGCCTCTGGATCAATGGGATGTGTTTGTCAACAATGTTCAGAAAGGTTCTCGTCCAAAAGGCAAGGGCATCATCTGCTATAGATGTTTGCAAAAGGCGAGGAAATGAGATCAGATTGAAAAGCGTGTAAGTTGAAGTTTTTGAAAGAACGAAATGTGATTACCAAATGACTTGCTTTTGGAACTTTAAACCCTTTTTGTTCCAAGTTACGCAAACAGCATTGTGGTCACTTGCACCAGTAGGCGGTACACATATTTCTGTAAGTGCAGCAATGTTCGACGAATATATGTGGTCTATACGGGTATTAGATTTTGAAGTAACTCTAGTCGGTAACGAAATGCACTGATGAAGATTATATGAATTAGCAATGTTGGACCATTGGGAACAAGACTGAAATAGATCTATATTGAAATCTCCAATAATAGTATTTCTGTTTTCAAAAGCCATACTGTGTCCATCATCTCACAAAAATCGTTATACCAGCTGGACTTACTTTTAGGGTGTCTGTATACAAATCCGACAAGAATTGACGCTAATGTCTTACTTTTTGACTGAATTTCAAGCCACGTTATTTCAGTATTTTTGTGACAGAGATCATTACGAATTTTGAATGGGGATATCTTTCTGGACGTAGACAACAATACCTGTTTCAAGAATATTTTCAGGATTTCTCCGGACTATTGAATAACCAGGAATGGATATTGAATTGTCACCAACGCGGCTGTTTGTCCATGCCTCAGAAAATCCAAAGACATGGAAAGTTTTATGGTTATTATGAATGATTTTTGATACATCAGACATTTTGTTAATGAGATGACAAATATTTAGGTGACCTATGCGCAGACCGTCATTGACGGGCCAATCTGATACATTCACATTGATTGACATTGGTGAAAGGAGGAAGCAGCGCTACCTGGAGATATACAGAATTACCACGCGAAATAGAAAGGATACGGAAACGATCAGTTCAGAATAGTTATAGTCCAACTAAGTGCATTGGTCATCTCATGGCTCACAATAGATACTCAAGTTGTAGGGAAGTCCTGATGATTGCTAATGAGTGGAATAGCATGCAATCCGAACCACTACTACTAAGATAAGAGAGAGAGAGAGAGAGAGAGAGAGAGAGAGAGAGAGAGAGAGAGAGAGAGAGAGAGAGAGACTGTCCAGTCTGAAAGCTACATTTGAAATTTTTATAAAAGAGTGATGACAAGAATGGGAGATGACCCGAAATTGAAGATGGTGGAGTGAAAAAGGTACTATACAATGCAAATGTCTTGACCAGATCCTACGCAGAAGAGTGTCGAGATTATCCATTCCACTCTATGCATTCTTTGTATCTATAGAAACAGGGAAAAGAGATGGGGTCCTAAAAACTGCAGGACGGCAGAAGCGACAGCATCGTCTGAAAAGGGTATTACACTCTGGAAAACCATTGATTAGCGATTTCGACATACGTTGTAACGTTTAGGGGACTTTAGAAAGACATGAAAATTAATCATATCCAACAAGCCATCACGGCACGGGTTTAGAAAGAAAAGATCGTGTGTTTCTCAACTATTACAAGATGCTGATTATTTGTTAAAGTTACTGCTTGACGGTAATAATACTGATATAAATTATTTTGATTTTAAACAGGCAATTTTGATTTCATTCCATGTGAAAGGCTTTTGGTTCAACCAGCTGTTTATTTTAAATGGATATAAAATAACTCTGCCGGTTAACATGGACTTTAATCACAAGACAAAACACGACGCGTTTCGACCTCTTATGTCTTCTTCAGGCAAGATCAACAACACTCAGGACAATGATAACGAAGAATTTATCTGGGGGGTTAACAACGGATAAGACTTAACAAACGGACTAAGATTATTCTCAAACGTAGAGTACAGTTTTATTGCAATAATATCACTAGTTTAGGCCTGCAGTTTCAATGTTATGCATGACCTTTGCATTAAGTCACGTGCGTGTTGCGATTGTGAAAGCAATGAATAAGGGAGATTACTGCTACATATTCTGCTGTTCATATTCCGTGCTCTTTTCTCCCTGGTGAGCGGTATTAAGTCTATGAATACTGCAAGATATTAGACTAATTTTGAATTCACTGTCAAACAACTGGCGTAGTTGTCAGCACTGAAAATGAGTGGATAGGACTTGACTAGTGATGACCGAACCGACAAGACGCGTTCACGTTGTCCACCGGACTCAAATCCAAACTAGAGAGATGTATATAATGTGTGTGTGTGTGTGTGTGTGTGTGTGTGTGTGTGTGTGTGTGTGAACTTTTCTTGTTCCAGAAGGAGGTCCCGAGAGCACCGAAATATTGGACATGAATACAACAAGGGAGACGACCAAGCGGTTCTGTGGTCCACTTCTTTCTTTTTTCTACTTCTTTTGTGTGTGTGTGTGTGTGTGTGTGTGTGTGTGTGTGTGTGTGTGTGTGTGTGTGTCATCCGGCGAGTTGGTTGGTTTTTTTGATCGTCGCAGATAAAGTAAGTTCAATACTTAAGCAGGGTACCAACAAAACAAAAACAAAACAAAACAAAAAAAAGTCGAAAAAAAAAAAATGTTCCTGTATGGCTTCGTGACGAAAGTCACAATTTTGCTCTGATATTGCTCCGCCGTTTGTGCTTCATGCAATGGGCAGACTGAGAGTGTTATGTGAACTGGTGTCAGGTTTACTGGCTTGCGGGTAGCGTGTGTGTGTGCATCAGCAGTGGAACTGTGCTTATATCAGCATGTTTCAAAATGGAGCGACTGATGGCGGAGAACAAAGCAAAATTTAGAAATAGAGGGGGTTAGTTACCGCCAAGGGCATTGACAAACAAAGCACAGGACAAGACACGATGCATTTCGACCTCTTGGGTCTTCTTCAAGCAAAAAAAAAAAAAAAAAAAAAAAAGATCACATTTAACATTTAGGAGAGTACAAACAAAGAACGAAGAATCAGATAAGTCTCTCTCTTCGTTCTTTGTTTGTACTCTCCTAAATGTTAAATGTGATCTCTTTTTTTTTGCTTGAAGAAGACCCAAGAGGTCGAAATGCATCGTGTCTTGTCCTGTGCTTTGTTTGTCAATGTCCTTGGCGGTAAATAACCCCCTCTCTTTCTAAATTTTTTATATCAGCATGTGCTTACAATGAGAATTCTACTGTATGAAAAGCAGAGTATTTCTTTTAAATATGGGACCATTATTCTCGTAAAGGATACACACGATGACGAGCACTGCTTTTCAAGGCTCTCAGTATTAGAGGAGGTGGTAAGAAAGCAACTAAATAGTTTAAGTTCTGCTTGTGATGCGTATGTAAGTCATGATACTGAAACAGAGACTGTGAAATGAGCTAGATTTGAACGAAGAAAATAATGTCAGGGGCTACTAATCAAGACATAAACCAAAAACTAAAACCATAATAAACTGCTCCTACCAAATACGATATTCAGCAACTTAGAAAAAAAAAAAAGTGGACATAAAGACTGAATGGTTGATAAAGAAAAAAAAAAGAGACACTTGAAAGTTGAGGATTTGATTTAAAAACAGAAGAGGACAGGTTGAACAATGACATAGCAAAACTTAATGAAGACAGTTTGGATTTGAAAAGTCAGCTACAACAGGAGACTGGTTAGTTCTTATCCCACCATCTGTCTCTGATTTCGAAAACAAACAAACAAACACATCAAAACAAAACAAACTGCTTGTGTATGCAGTGCCGCGCAGGCATTGTCAACCAGTGACGAGGCAGCGTAACTGGCAAAATCGAATTGTCTCACAGAATTCGCCGCTGTTTCAGTTTTCTCGAGAATTAACTCATCGAGCTTGCTCGACGTCACTTGCGCTGTTCAGCAATTCAAAGGGCCACAACTTCCCGACGACATATGACGTTAGCACGAATGTCGTGGCTTTCTTGTTTATTTGTTTATATGCCCCTGGTACCAGCGGTCCTATATGGTTAGGTCTAACGGTGAGGTTCAAATGTGCATAAAATTAGGAGAAAATGCTATTATCCTCACCGAAAATGCTATTATGCTCACCGTCTTCTTCCTGCTATCTTCCCCATCTTACTTGCTATCCTCTCCCCGTCTCCTCGGCTATCCTTTCCATCTCTTCTGGTATCCTTCCCCGTCTCCTCTGCTAATCTCCCCGAGTCCCATGCTTTCCCTCCCGTTTTTACGTGTGTGTGTGTGTGTGTGTGTGTGTGTGTGTGTGTGTGTGTGTGTGTGTGTGTGTGTGTGTGTGTTTGTTTTTGTCCTTTTTTTTTTTTTTACCTTGCAACTCTCCTTCTCACTCGCAGTACTTTCATCTGCAATTCCCTTTCTTCAAAAATAGATTCTAATTCCCTTTCTTCGCTTTGTTGTCCTTTCCCCTTTCACCGTTTTGCGTTTGCTTTCCCTACCCTCGCTATTCCTGGTAATGTTTTCTGAATCCGAGCCTCAACTTCAGACTCCCGTTATTTTTATTACTCTCTCTCTCTCTCTCTCTCTCTCTCTCTCTCTCTCTTAAATACAGCTAGTTTTCCTTCCCCCCCCCCCCCCCCCCCCTTCCGTTCCGTCTTTAGTTTGTTTTGACGGATTCACAAGTTTCATGTTCAGCTGAGTCCATTATTTGCTTCTTTGATTTTTACCACGTTTAATCTCACCCCGTTTTCTCGCACACACCCTTTCCCTTCCCCTCTTCCTCACGCCCTCTTTCTCCTTCTGCCCCTTCTCTTCACGAACGCCCTCTGCGTCAACGACGGTGGCTGTCAGTCTTCTACTCGAAGTTCTTTGGCACATGGGCAGACGTAAAGACACAGAAGCCAAGGCAACGAATCCTCGACTTTTTGTTTGTTCCAATCGTTCACAATGCTCTCCAGATCGTAGTTAGCTCGGGAATAAAAATCAATATTGCGATTTTATTCTCATGCTGACTGCAGTCTGAGGAGTATTATTTTGTACCTTTTTTTTTTTTTTCAAATTTCAAGTTTATTTCATTTTACTTGATTCAGTTTTTGTGTATTGAATTTTATTTGTGTAATGTCTGAAGATGACATTTATCAAAAATTCATTTGTCCATATCGTTTTGTGTATGAAACAAACCTCACGCTGCGTCTTGTTTGTTGTATGCTTATTTGTAGTTTGACTGTCTAATAATAGTCAAGCGCTTGGGGACACACACACACACATACAGAGAGAGAGAGAGAGAGAGAGAGAGAGAGAGAGAGAGAGAGAGAGAGAGAGAGAGAGAGAGAGGGTATTTACTAGAGGAGTATAGACTACAAGGGGAAACAAATTCTTCCCCCCAGTATATCCTTAATGCTTATCACACATTTTTTCCAGAACTTTCAGAGAGAGAGAGAGAGAGAGAGAGAGAGAGAGAGAGAGAGAGAGAGGAGAGAGAGAGAAGGCCTTTTGTTGACATGTTGCCTCCCACTGGTGAAATACCTCCACACAAATCTGTTGGGTGGACCGAAATCTAACCAATAACACAAAACACGGCTCGACTTCCGAAGTCTGTGTGTGTGTGTGTGTGTGTGTGTGTGTGTGTGTGTGTGTGTGTGTGTGTGTGTATGTGTCTGCGCGCGCGCGCGCGCGCGTGCACACACACACACACACACACACACACACACACACACACACACACACGCGCGCGCGCGCACACACACACGCACAAACACACGCACGCACACTCACACACACACACACACACAGAGTTTAGTCATCTTGCCAAACACAAGCAAGCGCGCGCGCACACACACACACACACACACACACACACACACACACACACACACACACACACACACACACACACACACGGAGTTTAGTCATCTTGCCGTGTTTGGATTTTTTTTTCCTTTGTCTTTTCTTGGTTTGTTGTTGTTGTTTTTACGTCAGACTTTAGTCGATCCGGCAGATATCTGTGAGTTGGGGTCAGTGAGATTCTTTAGCTCAATGGTTGGGGCATTTCACCAAGATGTCGACAAAAGTCACACACACACACACACACACACACACACATACACACACACACACACACACACACACTGGTGGAAAGAAACTTGTCAAGAGGCTAAAGAAGAAAACGGAATAAAATAAAAGAATATAAAAGAGAAAAGATCCTAAGGAAAAAGTTAAAAAGCTTCTTGAGAAAAAAAAGAGAAAAAAAAAAGAGCACAAAACGCAACAAAACAAAGTAAATGCACAAGCAAAACAACAATATTGGTCTTCATTTTGGGAGAATGAGGTGTCAAATTTTAAAGATATGCAAAAAGCTTGGACACATTTAAAAACAATGAAAAATGGGGTTAATCGACCGCAGTGTCCTATCACGTTAAACAATTCAGAGTTTCCATCAGATTTTGATAAAGCTGAAGCTTTTGCTGATCTATATGCAAGAAATAGTAGCATTGATAACTTAACAACTAAAAAAAACTCCGTGAAAATGAAGAAAAGAAAAAAATATATATAATAGTCGACAGCCAGTAGCAGATCATTGTTTGAATACCTCAAATAACATTGCAGGAAGTCAAAGAGATGTATTCTGAATTTGAAAAAAAAAAAAAAAAATCGGTGGGCTAGAGACGGCATTTCTAACGAAATGTTAAGTAATCTTCCACAAAATATGATATATTTTTTGCATTCATTTTTTCCAAAATGTTGGACAGATGGTAACATGTCTCAAATTTGGAAGCATTCTATTATTGTTCCAATTCACAAGAGAGGGGAAACGACTCAGAGATATACATAGTTATCGACCAGTTGCATTAACATCAAATACATGTAAATTGATGGAAAAGATTGCTTTAAAAGACTTGTTCATCATTGTAATAACATAAACATGCAATCATACCAATCAACCAAGCTGCATTTCAGACAGGCAGATCATCAATGGAACATTTGGTCAGAGACTCACAACGCATGTAAAGCATCAGTTTGCGCGTCGTAAAAAAACGTACTTGCAACGTTTTTTGATATACGAAAAGCTGAACAAGTATGGCACAAGCGGCTTTTGTTCAAATTAAAGAATATTGGTATAAATGGAAACATGTACAAATATATTCAATGTTTTCTTCATCGTAGGCATATTCAAACAAGAGTAGGAAATACCTATTCTAACCCAAGACAAATGGGCTTACCCCAAGGATCGGTAATTTCTCAAATTTTGTTTAATATTTTGATTTCTAATCTACCCAAAGGTCTTTCTAAAGATACAGAGTTAGCTCAATTTGCTGACGATATATGTCTATGGAGTAAAGTAACGATGAAAAAAATACTACTCCGTTAAGATCACTGAATTATATATTAAAATTAAATACCAAGACGAACTAAATAAAATCAGTACATTTTTACATGAAAACGGACTATCTCTTTCACCTGAAAAAAACGAATTTGACGCTTTTAATCCTGAAATGATCCAAATAAACTTCCAGTTTTCACCTTAGACGGCACTATTTTAAAACTATGTTAAAAGCATTAAATTCTTAGGTGTAATCCTAAGTAGTAAACTAACATGGAATACTCATATTGACCATAATTATTTTAAATAAAGCAAGAAAAAGTCTGAGTTTTTCTTGAAATTGTCAGTAAACAATCTTGGGGGCAAGACACTAAAAGTTTAACTGTTTTAGCAACTGCCCTTGTACGCTCAAGACTTACATATGCTCAGGAAGTATTTTTTAATGCACCTAAATATCTCTTAAATAAACTTCAGAGTACTGATTGCAAAGCCTTCAAAATTGCCCTAGGGGTTCCCACACATACGTCAAACATAGGGACATACAACGAAGTGGGAGTTCTATCTCTATCTGAAATTAGGAAAGCTTCTACTTTAAAATTCATCATAAAAAGTTTCTCACAAAAAATCTTGCTCAGAAGAGGTATGTTTAGATTCGGAAAA
>JADBJO010000421.1:277500-330000 GCA_016801955.1 Conus betulinus | reverse complement strand
GATGTAAACACTGTGACACTTCTGACTTCACATGTGTTACAGTTTTGACTGTGTTGTCATTTTGATTTTTATTACAGTGTTCCGTAGTAATTTCAAGTATATACTCTCAAATAAAAATTTTCCACTCGTACCGCTCCTGTCTCCTGAGTTTCCCCATCAATCAGACCAGTGCAGTATGACCATCAGCCAGACTAGGAATAACATAATCACTGAGGCAGATCGTCTGTCATATTGAAATTGAAAACTAGGAAGGTTTCTCTCTTTCCCTTCTTTCTAGTAGTCGTGTCAGCCTAATACTAAAGAGAATGTCAGTAACTCACGAAAATGTCATATTTCCAACATTCGTAACTAGCAAGGGATCATTCATAATCATGGGACCAAATGTCATAAAAAGTTGAAGTTTTGAGGCATGAACAGTTGAGACAGTTGTATTTTGTTAGTAATACATCAGTGATTCTAGTATAAGCTGATTAAGATTGTGTGGGAAGCCAGTGATAAGTAAGAGGCCTATTAACAGTGTAAAACTGTTTGAGCTATCCACTAAAAAAGATGATAAAGAAAGTCCATCAGCATTCGATCCCATGGGATGGTCACACATTGACTTGTGCAAATAGACAGTGTCATGATTTATATGGTCAGTTGAAATCTGATGAGATCCACAAATTTAGGAGGATTCGCTTTAGTCAGATCATTGTAGATAATGCCTGCAGACTTTACCAATCAAACACACATCATGAACCTGACATTTTGATTCCTAGTCTTTCACATTAATTAGTTCATGTGCTGGCACTCTGTGTATGGGGTCCCAAATACCAGTCTAAGGAAGCAACTGACACAACTGTTGCTGGCATTTCATTCTAGTCCCTCTGGTGGTGGGAAGAAATGAGTCCTTTCTAGAGATATGTTTTAGGATTGGATTCTGTTGCATTTGATGAGGGAAGCTTTCTGAATCAGTGTATGTTGTCAGGCTAGTGTGCAATTGTCAAAATAGGCTTGCACATAGCTGTGTTCGGTCATTGCTTTTGCGAAGCATGGCCAGACCTGCCACATCCTTTCAATGTTGGAGGGAAGGCTACTGCAGTTTCTCAAACACAGTTGAGGCAAAGTTTTCTGGTACTATCAGTTGACTACATTTCTTAGTCATTCTGATGTTAGATCAATCTGTCATTATCACATGCACGACAACATAGCTAAATTCTACAGTATCCTGCATAATTCTACAGTATCCTACATTCAGATGGACATGTGGAGTCCAGTGTGTTTCAATTTTACTCAAATGTGCATTTTACCATGTTCATCACTATATGATTTGGACTGTGTATGATCAAATTTATCATTGAATTGGCATCAGGGTTTGCAAACACCTGCTGTTTTTGGAGTGGAAGTGAGCCACGGACTAGATACAGCCTTCTTCAGATCTTGTCTAAAAACCCATCTTTTAATTTTAGACTACTGGCTCCGCCGCTGACCCCCCTATTGCTTCATCCCATACACTGCCCCTCTCTTCATCCCATATTATTTCCCCAATCCCCATACCCCCAGTACTTCCAGTGTGTATGTGTGTGTGTGTGTGTGTGTGTGTATGTGTGTGTGTGTGTGTGTGTGTGTGTGTATGTGAGAATCACTGAATGAGTGAGTGAGTGAGTGAGTGAGTTAGTGTGTGTGTGTGTGTGTGTGTGTGTGTGTGTGTGTGTGTGTGTATGTGAGAATCACTGAATGAGTGAGTGAGTGAGTGAGTTAGTGTGTGTGTGTGTGTGTGTGTGTGTGTGTGTGTGTGTGTGTGTGTGTGTGTGTGTGTGTGTGAGAATCACTGAATGAGTGTTAGTGAGTTAGTGTGTGTGTGTGTGTGTGTGTGTGTGTGTGTGTGTGTGTGTGTGTATGTGTGTATGTGTGTCACTCTGTGTATGTGTGTGTGTGTGTGTGTGTGTGTGTGTGTGTGTGTGTGTGTGTGTGTGTGTTTACCTTTGCGATGTTGTTCATTCCCTCAGTGACCAATTTGCATGCTCCCTATGACTGTTTACTTACTATCATGACAAGTACCAGCTGACGTTAAGCGCTTTGAGCTTAGTTCAAAGAAAGCCCAGAGCAAGTTTTCATTATTATCCAGTGTTATTGATAGAGGCTTCCTATTCTTCTAGATTCTGGAAATTTACTCAGATTTGACAATTTTGCAAGGCATATGGCCCAGGGAATATAACTAAATAGTGTTACTCACAATACTTTATTAAACTAATATCTTTCCAATACTCAGCTCTGAATATTGTGGCTAGGTTTTAGTAGTATTGCTTCAGGGTATCAAGCCTAAAAAAAAAAGGTCAATGTATTAGAGAGCTCTAATGGCTTCGGTCTGCTTTCTTTCTTTTTTTTTTTTTTTTTTTTTTTTTTTTTTTTTTTTTTTATATATATATAGCATTTTTGATATATCTGCATATAATCTGTGTGTTTTACAGAAATAAAAGCCTTTGTCTTGTTTTAAAAAAAAGACCCTTTCAAATTTTGCTTTCAATGAAAGTACTTTGTGTCATATTGTTTGAAAGATAATAAAAAGCGATATCAGATGGTTCTTCATTTGAAGAGACCCCACTTTTCACACAAGCATAACAGGAGAGAACTATTATATATTCACACTTGCCAATAATGCCAGGCACTCTCACTCCGTATTTCATTTCTGCAATGTGAGGTAAAGTTGATCTGAAAGTAATAATCAGAGAAAAGAAAAAAATCCTGTCTTAACTGTCAACTTCAGTTTAATGTTTACATCTGGATTACCAGACAGAAGAGGATGGTGCCTTTTAAACTGAAGTTTTTATCTGAAGAAAACACAAAATTGTAAAATGTTTCAACAGTCCACTAGCAAATACACTGGGAAGAATTACTCAGATACTGAGACAGATGATTCTTTCCATCAGGGTGATATTCTATTTGTTGTTAACCATGTTCATTGATTCAGTATCGGATCCTTAACCTTCCACAAGTTTGATTGCCTCTCAAGAATTGTGTTTGATCTGCCATCTTACTTAGGAAAGAAGCAATCACTGACCTGTCTCAGAACAGCTATAGCAGAGGGTGAACATTTTGAATTTGGACTACAGGAAAGAACTTGATAGTTTCATGGGCAAGGTAGTTTTGTGACTTCTGCCAAAGTTGTAGTTTGATGTGCCACAGTGTCTGGGTTGGACCCTGAAGTTTAAAACCGCCACACGATCTGAATCAGTGAATGCCGCTGAGTTAATGTGACATGCGAAATAAAATCTATAACTCCTGTAATCTGACCCAGTTGTATTGTGTGGCCATATTAAAAATGAAAAGAAAATATATAGATCTGAGTCTGTCTGACTCACAGTTTTGATCTGTCTGGTGGTTGGCAACTTGCGTGCATTTGAAGGTGAAGTTACCTCCAACTCACTTTATAGTCTTTGTCCTTCACCTGATTTGAATTTTCACTGGCAATGCATAAATGGCAAATGCAATCATCTTTTGAATTACGATTGTGTGTGTGTGTGTGTGTGTGTGTGTGTGTGTGTGTGTGTGTGTGTGTGTGTGTGTGTATGACATTAGTGGGGTTAACGTAAACTGTACATCTGAAAAAGATCATGAGAAAAAAGTGCTCATAGTTGATTGAGAAAAAAAAAGTATTTGCTGTAGTGAACTTAAAAATTATGTGTTAAAGTGTTGACTGGAAATATGATGAACAGATGATGATCTTGAACAGAATGCATAGTCGAATAAATTAAATGTTCAGTTTTGGAAATATGATAATTTTGAATGGAATAATAATTAAATGAATGAAATGTTGAATTTTTAAAAATGAGATGGTCATGTAGGGAATAGAAATTGAAACAATAAGATTTCAGACTTCTGAAAAGTGTTGAATATGAAGAGAATAGTAGCTGAGTGAATGAAATGTAAAATTTTCTAAATGTGTTGATCATAAACGGAATAATGATTGAAACAATGAAATATTACATTTTCAAAATGTGATTATCATGAACACAGTAATAATTGAATGAATGGAATGTTAAAACCTTTTAATATGCTGATCATGAACACAATAATAATTCATTATTGAATAAATTCAATGTTGAATATTTAAAGTGTGGTGATCATGAACAGAATGATTGGTGATTGATTAAAATGTTAAATTTTCTGATTATGGTGATTATGAACAGCATAACAATTTATCAAATAAAATATGAAATTTTCTAAATGCAGTGATCTTGAATGATAGGGTAGAACAGAACAGAAGATAACATCGACACACCTATCATTTCTTGTGGTAAGGTTTTTGGACTTTTGGTGGTGGTGTTATTGTTTTTGTTTGTTTTGTTTGTTTTACTCTCTTGTATGCAATCCATGAACATTTGTGTGCCATTGATTATTTTCACATCTTTTGAAAATGTTTCTCATTCCGTCTTCATCCTGGGGGAAAAAAGACAGTGTTGTCACTGTGCAGCATCCTGGAGAACCAGAGTGGGCAGTCGACGGATGAGGAAGAGGTTCCCCCCTCCACCAGGACCAACACCCAGCAATCCTCTCCCCGCCGCCGCTACCGCTAACCGCCCCCGCTCCTCCTCCTCCCTGGAGGCCTGTCTGACCGGCATGTACCGCCGCTGTGGATCACGCCAGGCGCGACGCACTGAACATAGTATGGGTCACTTTCAGTGTTTCACTTACACTTGCTCAGGAACTTTCATGGGCATGTATTACACACACACACACACACACACACACACACACACACACACACACACACACACACACGCACACACTCGTGTACACTCATGCACACACACACGCATGCACACACGTATGCATGCACACACGCATGCATGCACCACCAGAGAGAGTATGAGGGTGTTATGCTATAGCTAATACTGTAAGTCAGTGTTGCAGTGTAGATTGCTGGTTGTGAGCTCATGGGTCCATGGCAGTCCCCATCCATTCAGTTAAGTTCATGTTTGCTGCCCAGCTGACCACTAGGACTTAGGAGCCATGTCACGACTGTAGTTTTGTTAAAGTCAGTTCACTTCACCGGGCTCCTTTCCATATTTTTCAAGTGTGGCCCACACATCATGTACCAAGCCTGTAACCAGCTGTTTGGATGACACCTGACTGATTCTTGGATGTAAATCATACTGTACATTACGGTCTAACAGGCTGGGATTGGAATGGGAAGTTTTTGTCTTCTTTTGCAGTCGTACATAAAGCCTGAAACTTTGGGCTGTTCATGCCCAGCTATCTTAACCTTAGTTGGGATTTCCACTCCTGTCACACAGTGCGTGGTCGTTGGTATAGTCATGTAGTGTGTGGTCCTTGTTTCAGTCTGTTGTTTATGCAGTCGCACAGTGTGTGTTAGAAAAATAGTTAGACTCAGAATCAAATTCAAAAACTTACTTTGAGAATCCAGAAACCTATATTCTTACATACAGTGTGTGATCTTTGTTGCAGTCAAACAGCTGCTGACGATGAGGATAGAGGGGGAGGAGAGCAGTGATGTCCTTACCCCAACCTACGGCCCTTCCTCCTCCCCCTTCTCCCAGCTTTTCCAGGAACGCACCAAGATGCAGGTGAGCAAGCGAACACCTGAATGTGACACACAGACACACGCACTCATGACACACACACAGTCACACACCACCCACACACACACGCACACACACACACAAACACACACACACACACACACACACACACACACACACACACACACACACACACACACACACAAAGACAGATGCATGCTGCCTGTTGTTTGCCTGAAAAAGATTAGAGGCAGAGTGTATGGACATCATAGGTCAACATGCAGGCTTGGAATAGCTTAAAAGTTAAAAGATTTTTTTTTTTTTTTTAAACTGTATGGGATATTAGATGATGAATTTAATGCTGTAGTCTGTTTCTGATATCAAACGACTCACAAGCATGTTTGCTGATTTTTTTTGATAAACGAAATGCATGCTGTTTGTGACAACTTTACACAAATCTGACAGAGAACACTTTTGCATTCTCTGGCACCCGAGTTCTCAAGTTTAGTGCTGTCTCAGAAGAATGTATGTGAAAGCTGATCCTTTCACTGCCGACCACGCCAAACTCCTGTGAATGCAGTGACATGCCAACCAAAGTTTTTTCAACACATTTACTGTCTTCTCCCAGCAATTACTGACATCATGATCAAGTCATTAATTTCTAGAATCTTGCCCTTTGGGATTAAAACTGCTGTTGTAGGCTCTGTATCCAAGTTGGACCTAATTAGTCTGAAAAAACTGCAGACCTATAAATCTGCCATACCCAGTCCAGTGTGCTTGAAGGACTCATCCTTCTTTCATTAACTGTATTCTCCTCTGACAGCTCATAGTCCCCTTAGTGTTTTTGAATGGGGAACAACACAGAAACCATGTTACCTCACATCCTAACTGACCTGCTTGCCTCTTCTGATCAAGACAAAATTTCCTTTTCTATACTTCTTCTAGATTTTTTGGCTGCCTACAGTTGACCTCAAAATTCTTCTCTTGCATCTTGAACGTGACTGGAATGAAAATGCTGTCCTTAAGTGGTTGCACGCCTGTCTGTCAGAGAGAAAAAACTGCTGCTATTAATTAAGCTAATTTTCTTTGTCAGTTTTTGGACTTTGGCATTCCTCTGGGATCTGTGCTCAGCCCTGTACTGTTCCCATTTCTTACAGCTCCTTTGAACACATCTCATTGATTCGCACACAGTGCGCTGTAAAACATGAAATGCAGATGACACACACAGCTGAACCACTCTGACTTGCCTTATAACTGTAACTGTCTTGTTCAGTCTCTTCCTGACTGTGTTCCAGAAGTAAAATCATGGATGTCAAACGTCTAAAACTCTATGGATGATTTGAAAATGTTTATTTATCAAACAATGTTTTCCCTGATGCCCTTCTTGTATATATGCACTTCTTGTGTTAGTTTTGTGTGTGTGTGTGTGTGTGTGTGTGTGCGCATGTGTTGTGTGTGTGTGTGTGTGTTTGTGTGTGTTGTGGGTGTGGGTGTGGGTGTGCATGCGTGCGCGTGCGTGCGTGTGCGTGCGTGCGTGCGTGCGCATGCATGTGGGTTTGAGCGTCATGGGCTTGGGTGTACCTGGTTAACTCCTGAATCATAACTAAACTTTCAATAAGATCCAGTTCAGAAAGCTTGTTTGTTTTATATGTGTGTGTGTGTATTATTCCGTGTGTGCAAGCGGGTGGATGGGTGGGTGTGATACGTGATTTGTGACTTATAGTTTTTACGGCCACTCTTAATTTCTCTTTTTAGGTATCAAAGTGTTCTTGATTTGAATAGAATTGACTTAAGGAGGAAGGGAAAGAGCATGAGTTTGTTTTTGTGGCTGTGTGTTTGAAAACAGATGTTGAATACATGTGTGCTTATTATAATTATGAAATGCTTTGAGATTTAAGAAAAAGTGCTATGAAAATGTGTTATTGCCATTAGTATTACAAATATCATTATTAGTAAAACACTGTGCGGTCTTTAGAGTGACTCCATCAACTTTTTAGGACAAAGCTTAGTAGTGTGAAGAAGCATGCAGGTGTGGGACAACCTCGTAAAGTGCAACGGTAAGTAGTGAAATAATGGCCAGTGTAGGCAAAGAGCAATGTCATGTGAGTAAAATGCAGAGGTGAATGATTGCAATAATGGCCAATACATGTGTCTAGAGGCATTGAACAACTTTATCAACTTCCTGAAGTATAAGCAGAGCAATGTTTGTTTACAGGCATGGAACAACTTCAACTTGAAGCAGTATAGCAGTGCTATAAATAAGTGCACAGGTGTGAACAAATTCATCAACATGTAGCTATATAGCAGTGCTGTATGTGTGTACAGGCACAAAAAACTACTTTGTCAACCTGAGGTAGAGCTGTGCAGTGTGTGTATGTGCAGGCATGGAATGACTTCATCAACTTGTAGCTGTGTAGCAGTGTAATAGGTGTGTTCAGGCATTGAACAACTTTGTCAACTTGAGACATAGTAGTCCAGTAAGTATGTACAGGCATGGAACAACTTTATCAACTTGAAGTGTTGCTGTTCAATGTCTGTGTGTGTGTGTGTCTGTGTGTGCAGGCCTGGAATAATTTCATCAATAGTTCGGAGGAGGACCAGGAACGCATCCTGCAGATGAGGACCTCTGCCCCTTCCCTGTCCAGCATCAGGGAGGAGTCGGATGAGGAGGAGGTGGACAAAGATGAGAAAATGGACAATGGGTTATCAGGCATGGGGAAAGAGGAGGTGGAGGATCCCAATGGAAACTTGGAAGATTCGTGGGAGAAAGTGGACAATCCCAGTGATGACAAGCGATCAGGTTGGTCCAGTCTGGGGGAGAGGGAGGGTGGGGGTGGAAAGTCCTTTCAGAAGAGATCGTCCAGAAATATGGAAAGCCATACCTAATCTTGTAATCTAGTAGACAGAATTGTTTAAAGTGTCAGTAATATGGGCTTTTGGGACTGTTTGATTTTGTGTTCAAAGTAACACCAGAGGGAATGTGTTTCTGAAAGTATAATGGAGGGACATTTGATCCTGATTACTTCACACTGATCCTGATGGTTTGCCAAAGGCCAGGAAGTATATATGTTCAGACCAGTGTTGGTGAGGATAACTTAGATGAGATCAAGGTGTACCCCATTCGGGTGTGAGACTACGTGGCAGGGCTGTTGTACCCTACGCCTCTTTTCATAATTTATCCTGGTGTAAGCCAGCCCTGAGAGATACAGACCACCTGCAGGGTTGGTCAGGGAATTGATCAAGACTGTAAGAGACTCATCTAATGAGTGGATGCACCTGGATCGAGTGGTTCTAATCTGCCGGTTGGAGCCCCCAGCCACACCTAGCGCTGGGGCAGGAGCTGAGTGGGGCCCAGAAAGGGTTGTAATGATGTTGACTTTTTTTCTTCAGTCCTTGGTGCGCCCAGGACCTCCCTGTCAGACTGTCTGTCTGTCTTTCTGTCCATCTGTCGATGGCTTCATTGGTCACAACAGTGGGGATCAGAATATTGGTTCTGATCCTGCCTGTCAGTCTGTCCATCAGACTTCCTGCAAAATTATTTTAAAAACTGTTCGACAGAAGCTGCAAATTTATTTTAAAAACTGTTTGACAGATATTTAGTTTGTATTTCTTTTTTACTGTCATGTTCAGACTTGATGAAAGATTTTATTTGGGTGTGTAATGTTTAAAATGCTTAAGGAAACATGCTATGTTGTGTTCTCATTTGAGGAGAAAGTAGAATGAGACCACTGACAGTTTGCCTGATATCAGACTGTTTTCTCATTGACTGTGGATGATATGTGTGTGTGTGTGCAGTTCACCCGTCATTCAGCGCCGCAGAGTGTTTCCACAGGGTGGACAAGAACCTCCGCTCTCTGCTGACTCGGCGCCATCTGCCCCTGGTCAGTTCTCTCCCCTGTTTGGGTATTATTTAAAGCATTGTTGAAAGATGCTGTTGAGAGAAAACGGTAGGAGGGTGTGCTTGTGTGTGTGTGTGTGTGTGTGTGTGTGTGTGTGTGTGTGTGTGTGTGTGTGTGTGTGTGTGTGTGTTTTCAGGGTTTGTAGTTCCAGCTAGAAAGAGAGTTAGTGAATTTCTTCATAGATTCTATAGGCGTGTGTGTATGTATGTGGTTGTATGTTTGCATGTGCATGTGTGTGTGCGCACGTGTGTGTGTGTGTGTGTGTGTGTGTGTGTGTGTGTGTGTGTGTGTGTGTGTTTAGTTTTGTGATTCTTTTTTCTGGACTCAGTGTGTATGTTGTCTGGCGGCTGGAGAAATATGTGGTGTTCCTTGTCTACTCTGTGTGTGTGCTGTGTGTGTGTGTGTGTGTGTGCGTGTGTGTGTGTGTGCGTGTGTGTGTGTGTGTGTGTGTGTGTGTGTGTGTGTGTGTGTGTGTGTGCGCGCGCGCGCCCCTCCTCCGTACCCCAAAAGGGGCAAAAGGAATAAATATTGTATTGTGTGTTCAGGGTCTGTTTTCCCTGCTGGAGAGAGAGGTGGTGGAGTTCTTCATGAGCTACATATGTGCTCAGGGTCTGGTAGACCAGCTGGAGAGAGAGGTGGTGGAGTTCTTCACGAACTGTATGTGTGTACAGGGTCTGTTGGGGCCAGCTGGAGAGAGAGGTGGTGGGGTTCTTCATGAATGAACTGTTTGTGTGTTCAGGTCTGTATGTCCCAACAGGGTCTGGGGAGAGAGAGTGGTGGAGTTCTTCATGAACTGTTTGTGTGTTCAGGGTCTGGTAGACCAGCTGGAGAGAGGTGGGTGGAGTTCTTCATGAACTGTATGTGTGTTCAGGGTCTGGTGGGCCAGCTGGAGAGAGAGGTGGTGGAGTTCTTCTTCACGGACTGTCCAGGTTCTGTCTACGTCTCTCTCGTCTCGTCTGAACCTCCAGCTTCGAACGTCTCCTGCTTCATGCTGTCTGTCAGTACCTGGGTCTCACCTGTCGAAGTGAGTTTCGATACTTCATGTTTTTAGGCCACACTTAAGATCCAAAAGTTTTTGGTTCTTCAGATAGAATTTAGATGAAAATGAAACAGATGCAGCATTATTCAAAACAGAAGGTGCCAAAATGCAAATTGACATACGAAACAAAATGAATGTGCCAAAGAAGGCAATTGACATATGAAACCAAGTGCTAAGTAAGGCTTATTTGATACATGATGCAAAATACAAGCGATTTTTTTTTACAAATATGACTTCCTCATTCATCAGTGACAATAGACTGGAAGCTGAAATAGCTCAGTTTATAGAGCACCATGCCTAGGGTTGCAGTTTCAAATTTCTGCTTGGGATGTTTCAGCCTAGCAAGACTTCTCCCCTAGAGTTGAGACTGACTCCAGGCGCATTAGCTCTGCTCATTAGACAATCTTTCCAGCACCAGTTTTGAAACCTTTTAGAGCATTTTGTTTTACATGTCTTACAAAGATAGGCAAACAATACAGTAAATCTGGGAACAGCTTTACGTTCAGTCCCACATCGAAGGCAAGTGTATTGTTTTTTTTTAAGGCATCTGGGGATGGATCTACAATAGAGGAACAAAACTGTTTATTATTATTAATGTCTGACTGTAGAAATAGTATAGAAGAATTCTTTTATCTTGGACAAACTTTTCCATCTTAACAGTAGAAATCTCCTGCAGTTCTAATGGCTTTGAATTAGTTTCCAAGAAACAGACCTCCTGCAGTTTAAATGGCTTTGGATTAGCTTCCAAGTTTCCAAGGAACAGACCTCCTGCAGTTTTAATGGCTTTGGATTAGCTTCCAAGTTTCCAAGGAACAGACCTCCTGTAGTTTTAACGGCTTTGGATTAGCTTCCAAGTTTCCAAGGAACAGAATCTCTGGCTGTTTTAATGACTTTGAATTAGGCATCACTATCTCTAAAAGGAATGGAGTGTCACATTCAACTGAACGTAGATAATGATTAATGATGATGTTAATGATAATGCTGCTGCTGCTGCTGCTGTGTGATGATGATGATGATGATTGATGACAATGGTGATGGTGATGACGAGAATGATGATGATCATTATCTGTGGATGTGTTGCTATCCATGAGGAGGTTAGAGAGAAGGACCCAGATGGAGAATGATGATGAAAATGATACTGATGACAGTGATGATGACAACAATGGTTGTGATGATGATGATATTGAAGATGATAATGATGACGATGATGATGATGATGACGATGATGAGGATGATGAGGATGGTGAGGATGATGATGATGATGATAATGTCATACTGTTGATGTGTTGCAGGCTATGAAGAAGGAGGGGAGAGAAGGACCCAGGTGGAAAACAAGCATCCCACCTTTCTTCTGCCTCCCCAGTCCTTGACCCAGTTTCTGGAGCGCTCCTGACCCCTGGCCTCTGACCCCTGCCCTACCCACCTCAGTCCTGCTCCCCCACCTCCCGCACCCTGCCCTCACACCCATCCTTCAGCCTGTTGAAGATTGTGATGCATGTTTCAACAACTGCTTTCCTTCCCTGGATCCATGGTGACTGTTTTGTTCAGCTGTGCTGTGTTGTGGGGTCATTCCTCTGTGTGTGTGTGTGTGTGTGTGTGTGTGTGTGTGTGTGTTTTGTCTTGGTGGTGTTGTTCAGAGACGTATTTTTGTCAGGGATGTCACTGGTGTGTCGTATTTCTATTTGCACTATCAGTCACAGCATACTGGTGTGTGTGTTATCACTGAAATCAAGTAGAGCTTGCTGGCTTTTTGAAATAGTTCTTTAGTGTTGGGGCAGTGGTGACAGTGGCAGTGTTTTCGAACCTCTAGCTCACTGTTCATGTACAGAAGTTCTTGTGTCTTGTTGTCATCACTTTGCCATGGTAGTGCACTGGCCAGCAGTACTCCTGTGGCAGCGACTTGTTGCCTGTCAGTAGAGAGAGAGTAAAACAAACGGGTTCGTCATTGATTTTCATATTTTCTCAGGCAGCAAGTTGTTGCCTGTCAGCAGAGAGAGAGAGCAAAACAAACGGTTCGTCATTGATTTTCATAT
Source organism: Conus betulinus (assembly GCA_016801955.1). NCBI lineage: Eukaryota > Metazoa > Mollusca > Gastropoda > Neogastropoda > Conidae > Conus > Conus betulinus. The sequence goes on along the minus strand of JADBJO010000421.1, from coordinate 317,507 downwards.
TTTCCAGGCAGCAAGGGTTCAGTTCCAAGCAGACCAATATGGGTGCCTCTGACTTTTGATTCTAAGTTCATTTGTTGCTATGTGAAGATGGACAGCCAAGTTATGCTGGTTTCTTTGTTGTGCGTGTCGATGTTGTTTCATAGGATGTTTCTGGCTATCATCATGCATAAGTCCTCGATGTATTGTCATTATGCTATACATGTGTTCTGTTTGTTCACGAGGGTTTACACGGTCATCAGAGCTACAAGCTGGATCCCTGTGGTTGTCACACAGATGGAGGATTTAGAGAGGCATGTCACCAGCACTGCTTTGGCCTAGTTGCTTGTTTGAAGCTTGTCTAAATGGAACAGAAAGGGCAGTGTTCAGAAGACACGTAACCCAAGCTACGCTGGCCTACCATCCACACAGATGCACTGTTCAGAGAGGCGTGTCACCAGCACTACTTTGGCCTAGCTAGTAGTTTGAAACCTGTCTATCAGGAACAGAAAGGGGAGCGTTCAGAAAGCATGTAGCCCAGGCTACACTGCCGTACTGTTAGGAATAGGAAGAGCAGTACACAGAAAAGTATGGCACCCACACTTCTTTGCCATGCCACCTTGTCGGTCTGGGTGAAGAAGGGCAGTGTTCAGAGGCATGTCGCCATCACTACTTTGGCCTACCAGGTCGTTGCTGTGAAACATGTCTGTTCAGAAGAGGAAGGACAGTGTCCAGAGAGATATGTCACCCACACTACTTTGGCCAGCCGATTTGAAATCTGTCTGGGTGGATTGGGAAGGGTGGTGTTCAAAGAGACGTCACACACACACTACTTTGGAGTACCAGACAGGTACTGTAAAACTTGCTTGTCTGGTAGGGGAAGGTGTGTCACCCACACAGCTTTGGACTAGCCAATAGTCGGCGTGAAACTTTTTGGTCTGGAAAAGAAAGGGCTGTGTTCAGAGGGGCATGTCGCCCACGCTACTTTGGCCTACCTGTGTTCAGAGGGTCATGTCGCCCACGCTACTTTGGCCTACCTAAACGTAAAATAACATGTTCAGAAGGCATGGCACCCACACTAGTTTGACCTATCTAATAGTGTGAAACTTGTCTATCTGGAAGGAAAAGATGAATTGTGGGGGAGGGGGTTGGTATATGTCAGACATGACTTGGAAATCAGGGAAGACTAGATAAAAGCTGCACATCTAACTTTATTATCATGATCAAAATGCATGCACTGTTGAATGGTAACTGTCATTTCACCAGAAATGCACTTCATGGGCATGGTAGCCATCATTTCACTTGATGTTCACTCAGTGGGTGTGGTCACTATCAGCTTATTTCACCAAATTACCCAGTACTACAAGTACAACTTTGTGGAAGCAGTTGATTGTCAAACCCAGGTTAAGACGGTAGATCATTTTTTTTTTTTTTTTCTCTCATCTTTGACGTCCCCCTTCATCTTCTGTTCTCCATTGTCTTCCTCTAAACATGCACAACAGTTTTGGAGTACAGGTTGATGACAAACACTTGATGAATAAGATCTGTTTTTTCTGAAAGAGAGGTTAGCAACAGAACGTTTTGTACAAAGAAGTAGGAAAGTATCGTGAACTTTATGCAAACTTGTCTTTTTCATGGAAAGGAAAACCTACCGCTATTAAATATAATTAAACAATGTACAGGTACGATGCACTGTTGCTGTGTCACTGTGGATTTGTCTGCACAATTTGCCATTGAAGACTAGCCTTTGGTGTTTGTTTCCTTGTCTGTATCTAGGCCTGCTCACATCAGGCTTGTAGCGTTTGGGTCACCTGACGGTGAAAATGTTTGAAAAAAAAGTCCATCTGTCTTGTTTTATTACTTTCTCCTCTTTTGTTTTTCATTTATATCTGTATGTGTCTTGCATGATTTTAATTTTAAAGAATTCCTTTGTATGAATTTGCAGTCAGAGAAATCTATTTTTTTAGTGGATGCCCATTTTATGTTGTGAGCTGGTCTCAAGTACGTTTAGTGTTGCGTGGTTTGTCAGTGTAACGTGTCAAAATTAAATTGTGTTGTAGATGAACCAGTGTTGTACGCAGTGTGTATCTTGTCAGGTAGCAAGCAGCTGTACCTGTGGTATGGTTGATTGGCCTCAGCGTCTACCACAGCAGAAACTGCGGCAGCATCAGCCCGTTATGAGGAGAGAACAGGAGGTCATCCATGTGGGCAAACTGACTGACCGTTGGTCAGTGGTAGGCCCAGGAGGGTCCAGTGTCGGTCAGAGATCTGTAGAGAAACCAGGACCTGTGGAATGCAGAAACTAGCTATGGTGTGGAAGCGTGTGTTTTCACACTGGGAGAAGTCTGAAGGTTGTGCAGCCTGATGAGCTGTATGTGTTAACCACTTCAAAGTCAGCAGAGAACCTGACAACAGAGTTTCCTCACCAGCCTGTCACAGAGTGGGCAGCCTGGTGTGATAGTCAGTGTTAACCACTGTGGGATCATGAGAATCTGTCGACAGGGTTTATTCACCAGCCTCTCCCACAGTTGGCTGAGAAAATGGGTGCTGGTTGTCCACATAGTGAGAAAAAGAAAAACATGATGGAATAATAGAAGACAGGGTGTAGTAAATGACAGGTCATCCACTTTCTGAAAACATGATACACCATGAAGCTGCTGGGGAAGCCATGATTTTAAGGAAATCATCTTTCTGCTCTGGTGGTGCTGATCATTCCTACAATGGAGGCATTTTTTTTTGGTTTTTGTTTATTGAAGTTGCAACAATTCTGTTTTGTTTCAGCTGATCTGATGGCACTACACCTTTTAACCCAGATGACATCATATTCTGTAATGGTCAGTACTGCTGTTTAAAACTGGTACGATTATGGAGTTATTCTGTGGTTTTCCTGTCACCTGTTCCATCAGATGATGTAGGTGTGGCAAATTCTGTATCAGATCCTGCTTTTTCCAGTGGTACTGCAGTAAACCATGATGTCTATAGAGTTCTGAGTTTTGTGTTCCTGGGGCTGCGATTGTGCTGACAGAGCATGTGCTTGGAATGAAGTGGGTTGTGGTCGTATGTGGGAAAGAACTGGGAGTATGCGGTACTGTTGTGTACCGGTTGTGTCAGAGAAAGTGTGTCCATACTTGTGTGTGTGTGTGTACATATCACATTCTCTGGTTTCCATAGTATATGTCAACGCAGTGAATGAATACTCGGTTGTTCATGATGAGTGTTTTTTTTCAGGTCAGCTTGATGTTTCTTTTGGTACATGTGTCTGAGACTAAAGCTACCACTCTTTATTCATCCTTTAAATTACAGACTGATGATACCACTCTTTATTTGCCATTTCAATTATAAATATGTTTCCTTCCATAACTGATGGATCAACATTAACTATTTTCTTACTTAAAAAAAAAAATTGTTCACACTTTCTGTTCAAGTGAATCAAAGAAATCCCTTTCCAGCATTTCCTAGTCTTCACATGGCAGAAGGTGATCCCCTGATTGGGGTTAGGCTGCCTACCCGTTCCTCCTCTAGAGCTGAAGAATGCAGGCCTCCAGTGCTAGGTGGAATGTGTCCCTTGGAATGTGTTATCCACTGAGCTGAGCAGACTGGCAGCTGCAGCATTGTCTCCAGTCCTTGGCATTGCAGACATAAAGCAGAAGAGTTATATCTTAAAGCATTTGGGGGCCGGAATAGCTCAGTTGGTAGAGCGCCGGACTCGTGATCCTGGGGTTGTGGGTTTGAATTTCGGTACAAGGTGATTTTTCCCTTGGAGTTAACATTGGTTCTGACTCCATTCCCTATACAGTCCTTCGAATGATACTATAAACAGAGGTGCCGCGTGTGAACGAACGCACAACATCTTGCGCACACGTAAAATCCCATCATCAACTTTCGGAAGAGAAGGCCAGTTTGGCCGTTGGTGTGGATGACACATTACACATTGCATGCACCTTCCCTGGAGATGGGAGTATGGCTGCCTTAATGGCGGGATGAAAAACGGTCATACACACAAAACTCCACTGCCTGTCTATACAGGCAGTGTCCGCAGGAGTATCAGCCTGCGTACGCAGAAAGAAAGGAAAAGAAAGAAAAGAAAGCAAGCATTCGTACTTATGTGTGCTTAATCAAAAGTAAAATGATTTTCAGAGAGAAGTGAAATGATTTTCATTCTCTGTCTTCAGTGACTAAATTCTTTGAAAGCCTTGTGCTCGGGTGGGTAGCCTTGTCTTGGTTGTCCATGGACGTTTTTGATTCAATTACAAAAGCTAACACAATCAGTATTGAAACTCAGAATCGATATTTCAGGAATAGTTTGCACCAGATATGTTCCAAACTGATTTGGCAAGAGTTTTCTAAGTTTGATGATGAAAATGAAAATAAGGATAAAACTCAGAGAAATTTGAAGCCAAATAATGAATTGTTTTTGTACCTGACCCAGCTGTCTATGGAACTGAGAAACAGGACTGTGCCAGGTAAGGTCTCGCTCAGTACTGCCCTTGGTTGAGTTGGCAGCAATTGAGAAGTGTCCTTAAGTGAAGAGTTATCAGTGACAAAGCGTGCACAACACAAAACACTGGTGAGGGACATGGGATTTTGAATGCAGCATGAATTTCAAAACTATACTGGGCCCAACAAATGAGCAAAAACAGAACAAGAAGAGAGAAAGAGACCAACAAACCTAGAAATACATAGACCCCCCCCCCCCAACATGAAAATTTAGTATGTGATTAACGATCACTAACAAGGCCACAAGTCAAAGAAAGAAAGAAAGAAACCTCCCTGCAACATGAAAATTTATGTTGAATTCCAATCGCTGCAAGGTCGCATGTCAAATAAAGAAAAAATCCCTGCTACATGAACGTATTTGTAAATTCTGATCTCTTACAAGGTCACAAGTCGAAGAAAGAAAGAATTCTCCATTACATGAAAATTCATGTGACAAGGTCACAGTTTGAACCCCAGTAGTGTGTGTGTGTGTGTGTGTGTGTGTGCAACAGTGCTGGTGACATAGATTTAATAGCTTTAAAACTTCATTTACCCTTACCTGTTACCTATTACTAGGAGAAAGAGAAAGTGTGTGTGTATGTGTGTGTGAGAGAGAGAAAGAGAGAGAGAGACAAAATGCAAATTTATTCAGTAGCCTGTGGCCATTGTCCTGTTTTATGAAATGTAATCCATTTGTAGAAGACATCAATTATTCAAGGAGCTCATCATGCAAAACTATATTTGAAACGGTGCATCTGTACTTGCACATACAGGATTTCTGAGAGAACAAAATATGTAGAGTATATTTCATTTTTTAGAAGTCGTAGCTGTTGGTTTTTAGCAGTAAGTAAATTTAGTACAGATCTTCGTCTTGGAGAGAGTGAGAAGGAAAGAGTGAGAGAGACGGAGACAGACAGAGGTAGACAGACACAGACTGTTTCACAGTAAAAAGAAACGGGCCCTCTGTAGCAAATTTGAAGCCCAACAAACTCGTTCTGTTCAGTTTAAAAAGAGAATCTACATACATTGCCTTTTTTTTTCATTATTATCATCATTATTTTTTTTTTTAGTCTTAACTTCAGAGTGACAACAACCCCTATTTCAACAATTACCAGAACAGCAGCTGACCCGTGTTTCTGTCTGTTATTGCTCAGAAGCAAAACCTTACGTTCTGTTCATGCTCAGCAGGAATCCCTGCATGGCTTTCGGTACAAGCACACTTCAGAATCCTTTGATATCTCTCTCTCTCTCTCTCTCTCTCTCTTTTTTTTTTTAGCACTACATTCATAACATAAATGCCACCCTTGCCGTGGCGAAGTGGTTAGCGTCGCGGACTCCCGGCTGGGAGGTCGTGGGTTCGAATCCCATCAGAGTCATGTGGGTTTTTTTCTGCCCCGACCGGCTCCTACCCAGAGTTGAGTTTGCTGCGGACTCAGTTGGGAAGACTGGGACCACACAGTCGAGTTTCATCCACTTAATGGATGCGTTTCTGAGAGTGTTGCTCAAATTTCCTGACCAACACTGCAGGTGCCTGTATCTCTCGAGCCTGGTTGACACCGGGATATATTATGAAAGGAAGCATAGAGTACAGCCCTGTCATGTAGTCTCAGACCGAAATGGAAATCCGTAGCACCATCTAATCATCCTCATTCTCATTGATCAGCATAATAAAAAAAAAAAAAAAAATGTCTCAAGTTCTGTGGCCCTTCATGCCCTGCTCTCATGGTGACCTCAATTTCGATGTCCTCTCCAAGTTTGTGGTCTTGGTTTGGTTCAGTCGGGGTCACCGGTATCGGCGGGTCCATGGGGGCTGTCGTTGGATGGACGTGGTTGCACCCTCCGGAGGGAGAGCTCACTCAAGCCGGCTCCGTGACTAAGCAATTATTGTCGTCAGTAGGGGGCTTAGTAGGTGGTGTCCTGGGTATGTTAGATCAGAACAGGCGCCACTGAACACCACCGAAGTGACTCGGCAGCAGTGCAGCGTCTCCTCCGGTGGGTTGCCTCTTGACGACTTGACATTGACTGCTCCTTGTGGACTGCCGGTGCCGGGGCTGCGGCGGGGCTGACCGGACTGTGGCTGTGGACGGGGTGTCGGAATGAGCGGCGTGGGTGCACTGCCTCTGAAGTGGCGCAGAAGTTGGGACAGCAAAAAAAAAAAAAAAAAAAAAAAAATGCCACCCTTCTTACTTCAACAGATGATATCAAACATTGCTTTCAGTCCCTGGTCACAGAGAATAGTTCACCTATTCACCGTTTCTGAAAGGAAATTGTGTGTGTGTGTGTGTGTGTGTGCGTGTGTGTGTTGCATGTTGTGTTTGTATGTGTGTGTGTGAGTGTGTGTGCATTTGAAGTGTGTATGTGTGTAATGCGTCTGTGTGCATGTGTGAGAGAAAGAGAATGTACACATGCTTATGTTCATGTGTGTGTGTGTGTGTGTGTGTGTGCATCTATGTGTGTATGCATGTTTGTGTGCGTGTGTGTAGCATATGAACGTGTGACAGTTGTGTGTGTACATGTGTGTGTGTGTGTGAGCAAGCATACTGTGTTTGTATGAGATGTCACCAGAATTTCAATATTCTTCTTTCCATTCATAAAATACATATGTTTGTTAGTGTGTGAGTGCATGTGCACCGAGGTGTTTATGTGTTCATCAAGATTTGAAATTTCTGTAAGATATATTTCACAGAAAAGCAGTGCTGCCAGTCCACAAACTCCAGGTTTGTTTGTGATTGGGGTGGGGACGGGGCGAGGCGAGGGAATATTCCACAAACTGAAGCTTTTCATTGGCTTCAGGGGAGAAACCTATCTACTTCTGTTTCACACATCCACAGGGATCTTAAGACATCAAAAGAGGTCATGACTGCTGCTTTCTGTAATGTTTACCTTTTGGCGATGGGACCGAAGACTCAATCTGTCATTCCAAACATTGTTAAAGAAGGGACAGATTACTTTCTCCCAGCTGTTGGGCGGAATGATTATTGTCATGAACCTGGAACGTGGAGTTTTGGGGTGCACACATTACCTTCTCCCAACTTTTGGGCGCTGTGGTTGCCGTCATAAACGTGAGACATGCATGCAGGGGATTTTCGGGTATGAACCTCACAGCCATACTATTTGGAGATTTTGGAGCTGGGGCTGGTTCTGTCAACTGTTGTCTTTGCTGTGTGGAGACAGGAGGATGCGACTCTCTTCAAAGGTCTTCACTAGGCCACTTGGCCTTGAGATGCCCTTATCACACAGAATGTGCAGGTTGGAATCACAGTGGTAGTTCACAATTTTCCGACAGCAGCAAGGCATCTGGAAATTATAACCTGGATGTACACCGACTCCCTTAGAGCATTGGCTGACACACTCGTACTGGATGGAGAAGGTGGATGGGGAGGGGGGAGGCTTTGTCTCTTGAGGAAAGTTCTTCCGTGGTCAAGCTGTCTCTGTTCTTTCCCTCGATATGACAAGGTCTCTTCAACGATATCTGTCTTGTTAATGTAGGCATGATCTTGTATGGTGTGTTTCATTTTTAGTTTATGCAACATGTCAGATATAGATGTAAACAGACCACTTTCATGTTTCAGAATAAGACCTATAATGAAATTTACTAGCTTTTGATTGACTGACCTGTATGAAAGAGAGAGAGAGAGAGACGACACACACTCAGGGAGACAGAGAGAGAGAGAGACTTGGCACACACACATCACAGGGACAGAAAGACGAGAGAGAGAGAGAGAGAAAGATGATTGCACATAAGCACACACACTCTCTTTCCATCACACACAGTCATGCACACAGTCTTTGAAGAGAAAGGTTTACTGGAATGTCAGCGATGCCAAACAAAGAGAATATCAAAACATCAAATGAACATGTGTGCAGCAATCCACCTCTTCCCTCCCCTTTGCAGCAACAGCCTGCCAGGAATGATACAGTTTATGCACACTTCACTGTGTCAGGCCTGTACCAAAGTCATACTACCAGAGCTGTTGAACTGTCCACTGTGTCACACTGAGAGCTGTTGGACTGTCCACTGTGTCATACTAACAGAGCTGTTGGACTGTTTACTGTGGCATACTAAAAGAGCTGTTGAACTGTTTACCCCCATACAAACAGAGCCTGTCCCCACACCTGTTGGACCCCCCATACTAACAGAGCTGTTGGACTGTTTACCTGTGTCAGCAACAGAGCTGTTGGACTGTTTACTGTGTCATACTAACAGAACTGTTTACTGTGTGTCATACTACCAGAGCTGTTGAACTGTTTACTGTGTCACACTAACAGAGCTGTTGAACTGTTTGCTGTGTCACACTACCAGAGTACCACACTAACAGAGCTGTTGAACTGTTTACTCTGTCATACTACCAGAGCTGTTGAACTGTTTACTGTGTCATACTAACAGAGCTGCTGGACTGTTTACTGTGTCATACTGACAGAGCTGTTGGACTGTTTACTGTGTCATACTAACAGAGCTGCTGAACTGTTTACTGTGTCACACTAACAGAGCTGTTGGACGTTTTACTGTGTCACACTAACAGAGCTGTTGAACTGTTTACTGTGTCATACTAACAGAGCTGTTGGACTGTTTACTGTGGCATACTAACAGAGCTGTTGAACTGTTTACTGTATCATACTAACAGAGCTGTTGGACTGTTTACTGTGTCATACTAACAGAGCTGTTGGACTGTTTACTGTGTCATACTAACAGAGTTGGACTGTTTACTGTGTCATACTACTGCTGTTTGGACTGTCTACTGTGTCATACTAACAGAGCTGTTGGACTGTTTACTGTGGCATACTAACAGAGCTGTTGGACTGTTTACTGTGTCATACTAACAGCTGTTGGACTGTTTCCTGTGTCATACTAACAGAGCTGTTGGACTGTTTACTGTGTCATACTAACAGAGCTGTTGGACTGTTTACTGTGTCACACTAACAGAGCTGTTGGACTGTTCACTGTGTCATACTAACAGCTGTTGGACTGTTTACTGTGTCATACTAACAGAGCTGCTGGACTGAACAGTTCACTGTGTCATAACAACTGAGCTGTTGGACTGAACAGTTCACTGTGTCACACTAACAGAGCTGTTGAACTGAACAGTTCACTGTGTTATACTGAGAGAGCTGTTGAACTGAACAGTTCACAGTGTCACACTAACAGAGCTGTTGAACTGAACAGTTCACTGTGTCATGCCAAGTGTTGGTCCAAGCTACATCTATAGGACACTGTGTTGTTTATCCTATAATAAGTCTTGTGTGCTTGTCTAATTCCTAATGATAGCAACAGAGACAGAAGCAGAAAAAAAGGCCGACTTTCAAACAATCTGTAAAAAAGCAATGTATAGAAACAACACTTTTTACAGCTTGAAGGCTGCAGGATGGGTGGGGGAGGAGGAGGAGGAGGAGGAGGTGTGTGTGTGTGTGTGTGTGTGTGTGTGGTGGTGGGTGGTGGTGGAAAGGTGAGAAAGGCTATAATGAAGGATGCTTGAAGCATCTTACAGGAGCTGTCAAGTTGTTGCATAAGATTTTGTTTGTGTGGAATCAACTGCTTTTCTGGGATGTTGGGTACTAGACAACAAAGTACATACCCTTTTGTCTGCATGCCACTGTTTAGTAGTTCAGCTAAGCTGCCAGGAAAAAGCACTCCAACCATTAACTGAGAACAAGCTGAGCCCTATCAGGGATCAAGTGTGAACAAAAACAAAATTCACATACAGATAAATGCATCAGACATGATCGGGTAGCATAGCTCTTCGTTAGAAAAATCATTGAATTTTCATTGCATACTAATAAGAATGATTATGTGCACACAACAGAAACAATAATGTAGATCTGGATTGAAACATATTTATTGCTTACTAAATGATAAATGATAGTTCATACTAATATGAATATCATGCACACAACAGAAGCAATAATGTAGATCTTGATTGAAACATATTTATCGCTTAATAAATGATAGTTGTGTACCTGTTCACACAAAAGTACAGATGTTTATCAAAATATGTTTCTTGCTTACTTGTATAGTTCAACATAGATATGTGCACAAGTCAGAAGCAGTAGTATAGATTGTGACCTGTTATGCTGCGCATGGGGTAGCAGTACAACCAGGCAGAAACATTTGCACAAGACAGCTTGGACTCTAAAGATGGTGAACTGTCACCACTATGTGTCTGTACACATAACCCAAGTGGACATAAGATACTGGTCTTATCACAGACAGCAACAGAACAATAAAGCTGCCTGAAACCATGTAGGTATCATAAGACATGCTGTACATAGAGTGCGAGGTAGACTGTTATGCAAACGAGAGATGGTAACTGGTTGCACTCTGATGATGATGATGATATTATGCTGCAATTGATGGTGTCAGTTCATCACGATTCATCATTGACAGGTCTGGATATATACACAGTACTGCTAGAGATTAACAGGTTCAACAGGTGAGTCTTTTGCACAGGATAGTGGTGTCCTGAACAACGTGATGACACATACCATTCCTGTGTCAAAGTGAACCAACAAAATCCTACAGGCAAATGAAACAAACTGCAGCGTTACCGGAACCAGAAGAAAAAGCAGAAGAGCACACAAACAAAAGTGTGAAGTAACGCGGTTTCAATGAACGACACAAAACAGGACTCGCCACTTGGGCTTCACAAGGGGAGTATTGCGCATGTTAATGCCTGTACTGTTTTTATTTTTTGTCGCTGAGGAAGGCTTATTGCCGAAAAAATTTCTTGTCCTGTTTCGTGTCGTTCATTAAAACCGCGTTAATTCACACTTTGTTTTGTGTGCTCTTCTGCTTTTTCAACAAAATCCTGTCCAACTGGCATCACAAACAGGCAACAGCGTTTGACCAGAGGAAGCATCTCTTTTCTGCGCAGCCCCACTGAAAGCAGAAAGCCAGCAAACTTTCCACATGATGCTCTACATATGTTACTGGCCCATTCCTAACAGTAAACCTCCTATCGTTCGTCTTACCAGGATGGGAGGAAGTGAAGGGAGAAGAAAGACAGAGGGTGGGGGTGGGGTGGGAGGTAAGGGCGACAGGAGCTATGCTAGGTTTAGCTGTGAGGAAACGGCACCAAGTGGAATGGCCTGTATGTACAGCGTGTAGTCAAGCTGCAACTGCCCTCTTCCATCTCCACCAAAGCACACAACAGTAGGTCCATTTCCACCAAAGCACACAACAGTAGGTCCATTTCCACCACAGCACACAACAGTAGGTCCATCTCCACCAAAGCACACAACAGTGGGTCCATCTCCACCAAAACACACAACAGTGGGTCCATTTCCACCACAGCACACAACAGTGGGTCCATTTCCACCAAAGCACACAACAGTAGGTCCATTTCCACCAAAGCACACAACAGTAGGTCCATCTCCACCAAAACACACAACAGTAGGTCCACTAGCTGGTCAGGTTTCTCAGTGCACAGAAAAGAAGCAATCTTCCCCAGTGTCTATGTGACTTTCATCCTCTTCTAACACCCCAAAGAAATTCAGACCATTTAAGACCGCATGATAGCTCATCTCCATATACTGCAGGGCTTGGTCTAATTCCTTCACTTCCCAGCTGCCCAAACCACCCAGCTAAAGCTTTGTTGGCCTTCATTGTTTCAGTGCACGTGTCCTTTGTTTTGCTTTGTCGTGTCTGTTGATGGCCAGGGGGCCGGAAGTCAGCATAGTCCTCATTTTATACTTCCCTCCTCACCTCCTCCCACAGATACGGTGGCAGTAACCTTTTGATTGAATCTGTTAATGACAGTCATCCACAAGTGTTTGCAGATATGAAAGTATTTCATAAGCCCCCCTGCAGAGTTTAACCAATCATTTCTTTTTGATTGCTCTTCCCTGTGGACCTGTTACACAGCTGTATCTGAAATGCACAACCATTTGTGGAAAACACAAGGTAGGATTTCTCCTGTTGTTACTATTTGCTATGTTTACATGTTTTATTTGGTAGATAGTAGCAAAGCTAGTAATCAAACACACACACACCACACACACACACACACACACACACACACACACACACACACACACACACACACACACACACACACACACAAAGCATGCCCCAAAAGGTGTTTCATTGTGAACAATGCAAAACTATTTGCTTGAAAGGAAATGTTTCATTGGAGTAAACATTAGTTCTGACTCCTTCCGCCTAGAAAATCCTTTGAATGAGACTACATGTTTAATTTTAAAGCGAAGTTCCATGTGGACAACATGCATGAAATGCACATTGAATATCCCGTCACTATCCTCCAGAAGAGTAGGCTCCATAGGCCGATGGTCTGGATGACATATGCACATAAAGCATGCATCCTTTGCACTAATAATGGTCTACATCAAGGCTGCTAAGCACAGTACAAGACAATATCCTCTACTACAAGAAGAAGAGGACGATAAAAATTATCCATACTTTGGTTTTCAATATCACATCAATACGCATGCGAATCATAAAGATTCAGGAAAAAAAAAAAAAACACCTGACTATCAAAGGGAATTTCGTATTCAGAAACAGACATGAAATTAAGATAATCCAGCTTCTTATTCAACACTTTTAATCCCATTTCTAAATACACTGAACCAATCACAAACGAGGAGTGTATTTCTAACACGTTGAAACCTGCAACATGGAAAATCAGCCAACCATAAAATCTGTGTTTGAACTCAAAGACAGTTAAATACAATACCTCCTTCCCAGGCTAGCTACAGAACACATCTGTGTGCCATTTTATGCAGAACAAAGGAGACCAGGCAGAAACAAAGGAGACCAGGCAGAAACAAAGGAGACCAGGCAAAATAGGGAGTTCACTGTCTTCTGTCAACAAAAACACATCACTGGACAATCCACAACTCTTCCAGTTCATGCTGGCTTAGGACAAGAAGTGTTCCTGTAAGCATTACCGTTTATTTACCCAGCTTATGACAAGAAGTGTTCCCATAAACATTACCGTTTATTTACCTGGCTTATGACAAGAAGTGTTCCCGTAAGTATTGCCATTTATTTACCTGGCTTACGACAAGAAGTGTTCCCGTAGCATTTCCATTTGCTTAGTCTTCTTTTCAGGCAGCCAGGCTAGTGTTCCTGTAAACATTACCATTTAGTTAGTCTTCTTTGCAGGCAGCCAGGCTAGCGTTCCCGTAAGCATTACCATTTAGATAGTCTTCTTTGCAGGCAGTCAGGCTAGCGTTCCCGTAAGCATTACCATTTAGTTAGTCTTCTTTTCAGGCAGCCAGGCTAGCGTTCCCGTAAGCATTACCGTTTAGTTAGTCTTCTTTTCAGGCAGCCAGGCTAGCGTTCCCGTAAGCATTACCGTTTAGTTAGTCTTCTTTTCAGGCAGCCAGGCTGGCGTTCCTGTAAGCATTACCGTTTAGTTAGTCTTCTTTTCAGGCAGCCAGGCTGGCGTTCCTGTAAGCATTACCGTTTAGTTAATCTTCTTTGCAGGCAGCCAGGCTGGCGTTCCCGTAAGCATTAACCGTTTAGTTAATCTTCTTTGCAGGCAGCCAGGCTGGCATTCCCGTAAGCATTACCGTTTAGTTAGTCTTCTCTTCAGGCAGCCAGGCTGGCGTTCCCGTAAGCATTACCGTTTAGTTAGTCTTCTCTTCAGGCAGCCAGGCTGGCGTTCTCGTAAGCATTACCATTTAGTTAGTCTTCTCTTCAGGCAGCCAGGCTAGCGTTCCCGTAAGCATTACCATTTAGTTAGTCTTCTCTTCAGGCAGCCAGGCTAACGTTCCCATAAGCATTACCATTTAGTTAGTCTTCTCTTCAGGCAGCCAGGCTAGCATTCCCGTAAGCATTACCATTTAGTTAGTCTTCTTTTCAGGCAGCCAGGCTAGCGTTCCCGTAAGCATTACCATTTAGTTAGTCTTCTTTTCAGGCAGCCAGGCTAGTGTTGCCTGTAAGCATTACCATTTAGTTAGTCTTCTCTTCAGGCAGCCAGGCCTTACACTGCTGTTGCTTGGCAAAGAGCTGGTTTCCGTGAATATACCCTTTAACATAGTCATCATCTTCTTCTCATCATCACATTCGTGTTATTATCATAATTAATCACCGTTGACCTAGGCTAGGCTCCTCTGAACAACCATTCCACTTAACCCATATGCTTACGCACACACACACACGCACACACATGCATGTGCGCATACACATACACGCATATAAGTGTAGATGCCCTTAAGTATAGGCATACATACATATGTATGCACATAGGCACTCGTATGCACAAGCATGTTGGACACACAATGGCATGTAGATTGCACACGCACACACATACACACACACACACACACACACACACACTTTTCACACACACTGTACACACCACACACACACACCAAACCCACGTGCACACACACACACATACCTATAGTAGCAGCACCAACAATGTTAACCATGCATCTAGGGTCTGACAAGGGTGATGAGTTAATGGACAGGTCAGACATCTGCTAAGTCTTGTCCCTGAGATCCCCTTCTCAGATCTGTTCTTTCTAGTTCTTCATTCATGTATTCCTCCATCAGCTGTACACCCTGCACACTGAACACTGGATGAGCCGCTGTGGCGTACCCTGTATGGACCAGTCCACAGACAGAGACACCTCATGGGTGAAACAGAAACTGAAACTGACAGTTTGCTTTTCATCTGACTGACTGACATTTTTTGCTTTCCCTGTAACTTACTGACATTTTGCCTGTAACTTTACTGACATTTTGCCTATAACTTACTGACATTTTGCTTTCTGACATTTTGCCTGTAACTTACTGACATTTTGCCTATAACTTACTGACATTTTGCTTACTGCCTGTAACTTACTGACATTTTGCCTATAACTTACTGACATTTTGCTTTCCTTGTAACTTACTGACATTTTGCCTGTAACTTACTGACATTTTGCCTGTAACTTACTGACATTTGCCTATAACTTACTGACATTTTGCTCTCCTTGTAACTTACTGACATTTTGCTTTGCTTGTAACTTAACATTTTGCTTTCCATGAAGTACTGATATTTTGCTTCCCATGTCACTCACTGATATTGGGCTTTCTATGTAATTGACTGATATTTCACTTATGCAAGGTAATGTTGCTTGTAGCCCAGCTGACCACAAAGGCCATATCAGGGCTGTCACCATGTTGATGTTAACCCACAAGTACTGGGCGACAAAAAAAAAAAAAAAAACCCTCCTTCAAACAACCCTTTAAAAACACATTCTAAAAACACACTGGAAATTTTGGTAAAAAAATCTTTCTTCTGTAAAATCTTCGATGAAAAATGTTGACCTCTATCAGAAATTCTAAGATCACATCAGGTGGGACATCTCTGGACAAGGTTTTAATTAATGGAGTCTGCTGCAAAATTCTTATGTCTCAAATCATGTAAATCCCCTCACTCTCAAAGAATATTGTCTCGTTTGTCATTTGTCAGATGGATTCCCCCTGTCTCCTCGACAAAGGTGGCAGTACGTTGCAGGTCCTCCAGTCCTCTGTAGAGCTTCCAGGCCTCTGGGATTGGGTCGGGCCAGGTTTTCTCTCGGAGCACTTGGTGGAGCGGTCAGGACTGCAGCAGATGTTCTGTTGTCTGGCTGCCTGTTCTGCAGGGGCACTGCTCTGTGTGTTGACGATAGGGAATTTGGTGAAAAGGTGGTGTTTCAGGTGGTTGTGGCCTGTCCTGAGCCTGAAAGTGGCTATTTGCTCTCGACTATGAGTATGTGATATTTCATTTTCTATGTAACTTTCTGACATTTTGGTTTCCATGTAACATATTGACATTTTGCTATCCATTTAACTTACTGACAATTTGCTTTTTTCATGTAACTTACCACTGTTTTGTTTTTCCATGTAACTTATTGACATTTTGCTTTCCCTGCAACATACCAATATTTTGTTTCCCATGTAATTTACTAAGAGTTTGCTTTTCTTCTAACTTACTGATATTTTGCTTTCAATGTAACTTAATTTTGCTTTCCATGTAACTTACTGACATTTTGCTTTCCATGTAACTTTCTGATATTTTGCTTTCCTTGTAACTTACTGATATCTTAATTTCCACGTAACTTACCGACATTTTGCTTTCCTTGTAACTTACTGACATTTTGCTTTCTATGTAACTTACTGTCACTTTGTCTTCCATGTAACATCAATCGTCAATGAAAACGTGACAATGAATGAAGTGATAGATGAGTGACAAAACTGAGAGAATCTGAAGCACACTGATTGTAACGCTCAGATGCAATGATCAGAACACTATTCTGTTTATCTAAAGATCACTGTGTCATTTACAGCATAGTAAATTCTGATTTTGTTGACTAGTTATACTGCTACAAATAAAAAACAACAATAAAACACAATTCAAAATATCACTTCAATCGGAATAGCTCAGTTGGTAGAGCGCCGAACTCGTGATCCTGGGGTTACAGGTTCAAATAGAGTGACAGGGGGGATTTTTCCCTCGGAGTTAACATTGGTTCGGACTCCATTCCCCATACAGTCCTTCGAACGAGACCATAAACCGAGGTTCTGTGTGAACATACGCACATCTTCTTGCACACACGTAAAATCCCATCACCAACTTTCAGAAGAGACGGTCAGTTTGGCCGTTAGTATGGTTGACAGTATCATAACACAAAAAGAGATTCAATACTGTACCACACAGGATATTCAGTGTTGGGACACAAACAAGATTCAGCCCTGTAACACAAAAGGACATTCATTCCTGTACCCACAAGAGATTCCATGTTGTGACACACAGGAGACTGAATATTGTACCACAAAAACAGATCCATTTTGCAACACAAAGTAGAATTAATGTACAAGCCCCCGTGGCCAAGTGGTCAGTGTCATGGGCTTCCGACTGGAAGCTGCAGCACCAATGAGCTGGCACCGAAGATGACCACACACACACACACACACACACACACACACACACACACACACACACAGAGTATATTCAATATTGTAACACAACATAAATCTGGTGTTCTAACACAGACACACATTCACATCCACAGTAATAAATAGACACAAGCAATGACCCATCACTGTCATTTGCAGAGGTTTCACAGAACCACCTGTTTCAACAGCCACACTCAAACTGTAAACTTCTAAAACATCATCCTCCTCCAACTCAGTAAATAGTGCAGTTATTATCTCTCAGTGCAGCCTTTAAATGCATAGGATTGGAGAAACAAAAAATGACACACTCCTCACTATCTAAGAAAACAACGTCAACTAACACACTTGCAGATCTATTACACTGATGACATGAGACAGTCCAACCTTTCCACAGCACATGCAGAGAAATCAAGTCAAAAAAAAAAAAAAAAAAAGGACAAAAAATGTGTTTCCATGAACTACATCCACGTTAAGGCACCAAAAAAAATCATGACCATGACATGTATATTGGAATTAATTCAGACATAACCTACTCGTTTAGTATAACAGGTTCTTTCAGAAATCAACAATAAGAAGAAGTTGTACCAGATATATTCAATGACTTTCCCTATTTTTTACATAAGCATGGTACCCCCAGTTTGTTTTATAACACGGAAATGTCAAACTAATCTGATACAAGGATTTACAGTTTCGCTGATTGGTATAAAAAATGATTATGTGTCTTAAAAAAGAAAATCTGATGTCTACATTACACAGACAACACTGAGTCAATTTTTCTGTGGAATACTTATAACCTTCCTCTCCTGTCTTCTGTAATTCATGTCTGTCAGGCAGAAAAATCTATTTGCAAAATGTGAAACATCTTGTTTTCTCCTTTTATCTGGATCTTGATAAATACATTAAAACATTCTAAAAAAAAAAAAAAACCCACAACAATGAAAATGAATAAAAACAATTAAAAACTATCCAGTAAATATGGCAAGATCTCGGAGAAGACAAAACAGATCTCAGCACTATCAGAAGATATCTTATCATAGAAAAACTTAAAAGAGCCTAACACATTCTTAAGAGATTAACACAGAAAATAATGACCAAAAAGTTCTCAACACAACCCGAATGTATCTTAACACAGAAAAACTGTGAGGAAAAAGACCTAAATCTAAACTGAAGATATGTCAAAATAGAAAACAACAGTTATAAAAAGAAAGTTAGTTTCAAGTGAGGTGACTGAAGACAGAAACTGAAATAAATTTTGAAAAGAATTGATAGTGATTCCACAGGACAATATGGACAGATTACAAGACAAAAAAACATGTTTTTGTCTTTAATCTGTTTGTCCATATCGTCTTGTGGAATCACTTACAATTCTTTGTTCCGTTTTTTTAAAAAAAAGCCTGTACTTATAGAGATCATCAAGGCATTATGCTATTCCCTGCTTCCATCCCACCCCTTCTACCCCCCCCCCCCCCCTTTTCTCTCCAAAGTCCATCTTGTGCTGCTGAAAACTCCTCAGTCAGTGCCTTTTCTCCCCTTGGCGGTGCAGTGCCTCCTGCCCTCCCACCACTGCAGGGCATAGTCCAGGTAGGTGAGGAAGGGCTGGTAGTGGCGCGTGCCCAGCATGTGGTGGGCGTGGTGTAGTCGGGGGCCCCCCCACACTCCCCCCTGGCAGCAGGTGCTGCAGACCCCAGGGCAGGTCGTAGCCGCTGTGGTTGTCGATCAGCAGCAGGATGAAGACAGGCACGAAGGCGGCGCGGGACAGTGGGTGACTGCAAGGCAAGGGCAAGTCAGGTTTGGAAAAATGCAGCAATGACCATGAATTAATTCCTACTGTTCTCATGAATTCTATCTTAAATTCAAACGTGAAGTCGGTTCTGCTCTACGGCTGCGAGACCTGGAGAATGACCAAGGCAATACAGCAAAAAATTCAGAACTTCATCAACACCTGTCTGAGGTGCATCTTCAAAATCAGATGGCCAGAGAAGATCAACAATGAAGATCTGTGGAAGCAAGCAGGACAGGAACCAGTGGCCAAGCAGATTCTGCGGAGGAAATGGGGCTGGATTGGACACACTCTCAGGAAGCCAGCATCCCGCACCACACGCCAAGCCCTGACATGGAACCCGCAGGGGAAAAGGAAGAGAGGCCGACCTTGCAGCAGCTGGAGGCGAGACACTGAGGCAGAGATAAGAGAGGCAGGGGACCAACTGGACAGGCATTCAGCGAGCAGCCCTGAACCGAGTGCGATGGCGGAGTGTTGTCGATGGCCTATGCTCACCTTTGAGCTATGAGCCTAAGTAAGTAAGTACGTCCTCATGAAGCAAAGTCAAGTGGCTTCCAGACAATACAGCTGGTTCAACCCAAATATGACATACTAGCATGGCATAGGGAATCTGCCATATCAAGGTGAGCAATTCAGGGACAGACTAAGGTTTTTTTTTGGGGTGAAGTGGTGGGTAGGGTATTTCTTGGCTTATTCTGTCAATCTGGTAATTATGCAAAGCCACATACACATATACATATATATATGGTTGGATGGATACACCGACACTCACACACAGGTAGAAATGCACACATGCTCATGTGCACTCCATTAGCAACAGACAGAATACAATGATGCATATTATGTAATTTCTTTTTTCGCCATAAACTATACTGATGTATAAATTTGCATGATTGGTGGTTGAATGTAACAAAGGTCAGTGCAAAAAAAAAAAAAAAAAAAGAAAAAAAAAACATGAAAATATTAACTGAAAAGATCGGGATGACAAACATGTTATCAGGATATATGACATGTACAGGGGGAAAAAACTCTGAAAAAAAGCCAGAGAGCATGGTCATAATTTCTTTTCTGGAGAACCGACTAAGCAGCATTCCTTAGAACTCTGAAGTGATTGCTCGTTCATTTTCATTGTACCTGAGTGTTTGCATCTTGTCTGAAGAAGACCTTAGAGGTTGAAACGGGTCGTGTTTTGTCTTGTGATTCGTTTGTCTCTGTTTTCTTGGCGGCTCACTATTAATTGCATTAAAAATTTGTTTAGATTTCTGCTGCAGTCGCCTCACTTCGCAACTAGATCTGAAGTGACTGCTGACGACATGGGCCATTCTAATTTTTTTTTTAAATGAAGGTGTTTCCCCAGCTCATTTTAGTGCCCCTGCGTCATGACAGCAGGTAACAGTCCTGAAAAAGACAGATGTTTTCCCCAACTCATTTCGTTGCCCCCTGTCATGGACAACAGGCAACACTCCCGACAAACACAGGAGTTTTCCTCAGGTCACTTCAGTGCTCTACATCATGATGACAGGTAACAGCCCTAAAGGGCCCTGTAGGTGCTTTCCAGGGTCATTTATAGTACCCTGTCTTGACAACAGGTCACAGCCCTGAGAAAGACCTGTAGGTGCTTTCCTCAGGTCATTTATAGTACCCTGTCTTGACAACAGGTCACAGCCCTGAGAAAGACCTGTAGGTGCTTTCCTCAGGTCATTTATAGTACCCTGTCTTGACAACAGGTCACAGCCCTGAGAAAGACCTGTAGGTGGTTTTCTCAGCTCATCTTAGTTCCCCATGTCACGGCAGTGTGCTAACAGTCTCTGATACCTTCACTCTCCAGCACAAGTCTCGAGGTTCAGAAGAAATAAGAGGAGTCCACACTGTCTCCCCTTCTGCTCCTCGCCGCCCTGTTCCACACTGCCCTTCTTTTTATGATACACTGAGAAACCCTAGGACTTGTATAGGAAAGTTAAGGGCTCGTTTAACCAATGATCAGCATGAATATGACCCACCTCCATTCCATCCCCCCCCCCCCCCTCCCCTTCCCATGTCCCCCTACCTCTCCTCTCTTCTTCGCTAAGGACTAGAAAAAACCAAAAACTTCTTCTTCTTCTGCATACACAGACTGATACTCCTGCGGACACCCCCTGTATAGAAAGGCAAGGATTAATCCTCTCTATCCAACAAAGGGAGTGGAGTTTTGTGTGTATGACCTTTTTTTTTTAACCCGCCATTAAGGCAGCCATACTCCAGCTTCGGGGAAGGTGCACGCTATGTGTAATGTGTCATCCATACCAACGGCCGAACTGACCTTCTCTTCCAAAAGTTGGTGACAAGATTTTATGTGTGTGCAAGATGTTATGCATGCGTTCACACACGGAACCTCGGTTTATAGTCTCATTCGAAGGACTGTATGGGAAGTGGAGTCAGAACCAATGTTAACTCCGAGGGGAAAATCCCCCTGTGACGAAATGGCACAGCAGAGATTCGAACCCGCAACCCCAAGATTACGAGTCCGACGCTCCACTACTGAGCTATTCCGGACCCCAGAAAAACAAGAAAAAAGCCATGTCACACAGAGTGGAACTTAAGACCTATTTGACAAATGATCAAGATGAGTCTGGTCTTCCTCCCTGTCCCTTCCCCTCTTCTTCACCATCAGAAGACTGCCCATGTCGCCGGCAGAGGAACTTGAAGCCCTGTGTAAGTGACGACCAGGATGAATAAAATCTTCCTCCTCCCCTCCCTCCCCCCTCTATTTTTTTTTTTTTTTAAGGGCAGAGAAGCACTGTCATCAATGGAGGAACTTGAGGGCCCGTTTAAGTAATGACCAGCTGGATGAGCATAATCTCTCTCTCTCACACACACACACACACACACACACACACACACACACACACACACACACACTAAGGGCAGAGAAGGCATGCTGCCAGTAGAGGAACTTGTGGGCCTGTTTAATTCACCACCAGTGTGAGCATAACCTTCCTCCATTACCAAACCTCTTCTCTTTCCACCAGCCCTCCCCCCACCTCCCATCCAGGGCAGAAAAGCCTCCTCACTTGTATAGAAACTTGAGGGCCTGTTTAACTTACAAAGAGGATGATTATGATTTTCCTTTGCAGACCAGCCTCTCCCAATTCTCATATATCCCCCCCCCCCCCCCCCCCCCCCAACCCCGTCCTTTCTTCACCAAGGGCAGACAAGCCACGTCACCTGTAGAGGAACTTGAGGGCCTGGTTGGCAGCAAGGATGAGCATGATTCTCTCCCCTACAGACAGCTGGTTGGTGACATGGGCGTGCATGATGTCATGCTCATGGTGACGGGCGTGGAACCAGGCGTACAGCCGCCGCTGTTTGTGCAGCACCACGTGGATGACGAAGAAGAGCGCGTCATAGATCAGCACTCCTCCGATGACCTGCAGACCATAGTCATCACTTTGTTCCATCAGCGTCTTACAATAGAGATCGCTTTTTGTTGCTGTCAGTGTCTCAGTCTGTCGAAGCGTACCGTTTCACAGAATGTAAATACTAGGAATGAACGTGTTTGTAAAAATGTGTTAGATCTGACCAGACAAAGAGTTAATGGTTAATCTCCTTCAAGTTCTCTCTCTCTCCCAATTTCTTTCTCACATGTACGCTGACTTCATTTTAGCGAGTTAACCTATGGAGTGTGGCACATAGAGAAACCTTGTCTTTTGTTCAAGCACTTTATTTTTCTTATGTAACTGTTTCAATTATGATGAAACTTCAAAATCATCTTTGTGCAAACAGTGTTTTGTGCTTTTCTTTGAAGGAAGTATATTCAAGGGGGAAGAAAGAACCTGGTAAGATTAGATGAACAGTTTAAGATCTACAGTGGAGGGATCATTAGATCTGCCACTTTAAAACAATGCTCACACACGCACACGCACACACACACACACACACACACACACACACTCACACACACACAGAAAATAAAGCCATATGCTCACAAACTCTCATGTGTATAACCCATGATTATTCAGACGAGTGCTGACACCCTCTAAGGATACCTCCCACCCCCCGCACCCCCCTCCCCCTCAAACTCCTCAAGCTGGCACAGACAGTGACCTGATAGCAGAGCTGCTGCAGCAGGGAGGGAGGGGGAGGGGGGAGGCGCGGGGTGGTCTGGATCCACTGCTGCCGTTGCAGGGCCCACTCCTGAGGGTCAACGCCGCAGTATTTCTTCACCATCAGCGTGTCCAGGACAGCCAGGGGGCTCATGTAGACGACGGCGTCCACCAAAATTCCCCGCACCGTCTGCGGACAGGGGGGAATCACTGCCACATTCACTGCATGAACTCCATCATATTTATAAGCAAAACTGTTCCTATTGCGCTGTTCTATGTCTGTGACTTTAGGTGTCAGATTAACTTTCTTGTCATACAACCCACCAGACAAGAAAAGAACAAGGTAAATAATCTACGTCAAGGTAGATAATCTACATAACAAGTTCATTCCTTATTTTTCATTTCATTTTGTTTTCTTTTTACCACATTTATTCAAACTGAAATTACTTGACATAAAGAACAGTATGAAAAGTTATCTTTCTCATAATGTTAACAACAACAACAAAAAAAAAGAGCTGGCAAACAAGTCCAAATAAGAGTTTTTGAAGAGAACCATAGAAAAGGAAGCCAAAACACAACAACAACAACAACAACAACTAGAAGCACAATAATAAGTCCAAATAATAAAGATATGCATACAAATATACAGACTGACAGACTGGCTGACACAATGGCAACAAACAGATGACAATCATTTTTTTAATTTTGTATCAAAAGATTTTAGTGCTTGCGCAACAGATCTGGAACTGACCCAAAACAGAATCTAATATAGAGAAACCTGGAGAGCCGACAAATGGGGGTTAAAACCCACTGTAATAGCTGTAAGTTCAGCTATAAATGAAGAAAAATTCCTTCCAACATGATAAGACTTCTGGGATATCAAAAGCTGCACCTGCATAACAGTTATCAAGCACAGAATTGCCTGTATAAACTTTCAAATCATTTGGATCGTGTTTGTTGATATGAGACTTGATGAATGCGTAGACAACTGAGCTTTCATTTTTCTACAAGTCTGTGTCATCTTTATTAAATCTCTGAAATGCTGAGTTACTGTTTATGGATTGTTTGATAAGATAATTGTGGAGCCACCTGTTGAGAGGTTCAACACTGCTTGAGTGTGTGTGTGTGTGTGTGTGTGTGTGTGTGTGTGTGTGTGTTTAATGTGATGTGTGTGAGTGTGAGTGTGAGTGTATATGTGTGTGTGTGTGTGTGTGTGTGTGTGTGTGTGTGAGTGTGCGCGCGCGCGCGCACAAGCTCACATATAGTAGTACTAGTAGTACTTTAGTTTTCCGTCTGTTCACATCTGTGATATTAGATGAAGAGAGAGAGAGAGAGAGAGAGAGAGAGAGAGAGAGAGAGAGAGAGAGAGAGAGAGAGAGAGAGAGAGAGAGATGCATAAATGTCTGTGACTATGTAAGTGTATGCATAATGTGGTTATCTAACCTAAGTGCACATAAATTACCCCCTTTACATCCCTACAACATACCTGCAAATGATTTTAAATGCTTAACTGGACTACAAATTAAAGAAAAAACACAACACTGAAGGCAAACTTTAAATCTGAAAAGACATCATATAAAGACATGCCTGATAACGTTGGTAAATGAGCTTGAAGAGGTAAACAGTCAAACAGCAGATGCTTGCTGATTATTCTTTGTTCTCCACAAATACATTTTGCTTCGCTTATATATTTAGTTTTTAAGGCATCAAGTTTCAATTTATAAAATACTGAAATGAAATTTCTGTGTGTGTATGTGTGTGTGTATGTGTGTGTGTGTGTGTGTGTGTGTGTGTGTGTGTGTGTATGTGTGTGTGCTCACCCACATGGATGTATGTGTGCAGGTGTGTGCAAGTGTGTTTATTTGTGTATGTCCCTCAAACTCTTCAATCTCTGGTAAATGCATCTTTCTATTATGTCAAGAAAATAAGAGTAATTTCTTATGAACAATCTTGCTATCACACATAAAACATGCACAAAGAAACACAAGTGCAACCATACATACATATTTCATACTCCCAAACACTCCCTATCTTAGCTTGAGATCATCCTTAAATTCACCTCTCAAGCCCAGCCAAAAAAAAAAAAAAAAAAAAAAAAAAAAAAAAACAAAAACAGAAGAGAGCTTGCAGCTTTACTGAAAACAAGGCAAATGAACGCATAAAACATGTTGACTCTATTTGTGGATAATTCTACGCACTTTCATGGCTGCCGATTCTCACATCTGGAGGGGCATATTTGTTAAAAATACACTTGTCAATCATGTATTGTATTTTTAATCTGACTAAATCTTACTTTACATTGTAATTACATGTTTTGTGTGTCCAACTAAAATATGAAAAAAAAAAAAAAAAACATCCCCCAGGCCAAAGACGTAAAAGCCAACTGAAACATTAAAAAAAAAACCCCAAAAAAACAAAATACAAAAAACAAACAAAAAAAAAAAAAATCAAAAGATGCAAAATCAATCCAACATCACTTTCAAAACACAAACACACATAGACAAACAGATGAATGCATGCACTAACACTCACAAACATGCGCATGCATGCGTGCGTGCGCGCAAACACACACATACAGACACACATACAGACACACATACAGAAAAATAGAGAAAAGTCAAAGTTAAACGTACAAACCTTAGAGCTGAACATACTGTGATGTTTCTTGTTTACACCTGTTATTTTACACCTAATTACTCAGTGTTTGTGTGTGTGTATGCATCTGGTGCACTTTGGGCTATACAAAAGAGATCATTATCAGACTGATGAATTTTTCAGTGGTTATTACACTACCAAGAGATGTTTTCTCACTGACGGACCTGATGCACATAGGTGGTAGCTGTGTCCACCTTGAAGCGATCCATGAAGGGCAGGTGATGCAGGAGGAAGGGATACAGCGGGATGAGGTACGCGTACGACACCGTCGCCCACACCGTCTCAAAATACACACTCTGAAACCACCAGGCTGAGCGTAGGTAGTGCCAGGTGAGGTCTATACACACCTGCAGGGTCTCCGCATACAGGTAGGCACACAGCACCGCCAACGCGCACACCCGACCTCAGCATCATCAACAGTCGGGGGTCGGGCTGGGTCGCAGGGGTCAGGGTGCTGCCTGTCATCATGGAGAGAGAGGGAGAAGGTGGGTGTGTGGACAACGGAGGTGGGTGAGCAGAGTGAAGTCCCTTGTCTGGAGAGTTGGAGGCCCCCAGGGTGTCGGCATCACTCTCGGTGGGCGTGGAGGAATCTGGCGTCAGCCTGTTCTGCAGTCTAGTGGTCTGGGGTGGCATGGCTGGCACTGGGTGGTGAAGACCCTTGCCTCACCTGGTGACATACACAGCAGTCTTTCTTAATCAGTATACTATACTGCCCCACAGGTGTGATACATACAGCCATCTTCATCAACAACATACATTACTTCACCTGGTGTGATATGCACAGCTCTGTATCAATCAACATTGCCTGTCTTGGTATAACACACACAACAGTCTTCATTAATCATATGCACACAACCTTGCCTAGTATGACACACACAGCTGTCTTCATTAATCATATGCAACACTACCTTGCCTGTATGACACACACAACTGTCTTCATTAATCATATGCTATACTACCTTGCCTAGTATGACACACACAGCTGTTTTCATATGCAATACTACCTCACCTAGTATGACACACACATCTACTAATCATATTCAATACTACCTCACCTAGTATGGCACACACCGCTTCTCTTCATTAATCATATGCAATACTACCTTGCCTAATATGACACACACAACTGTCTTCATATGCAACACTACCTTGCCTAGTATGACACACACAGCTGTCTTCATTAATCATATGCAACACTACCTTGCCTAGCATGACACACACAACTGTCTTCATTAATCATATGCAATACTACCTTGCCTAATATGACACACACAACTGTCTTCATTAATTATATGCAATACTACCTTGCCTAGTATGACACACACAGCTGTTTTCATATGCAATACTACCTCGCCTAGTATGACACACACAACTGTCTCCATTAATCATAGGCAATACTACCTTGCCTAGTATGACACACACAACTGTCTTCATTAATCAAATGCAACACTTCCTTGCCAAGTATGACACACACAGCTGTTTTCATATGCAATATTACCTCGCCTAGTATGACACACACAACCTGTCTCCATTAATCATAGGCAATACTACCTCGCCTAGTATGGCACACACAATTGTCTTCATTAATCATATGCAACACTACCTTGCCTAGTATGACACACACAACTGTCTTCATTAATCATATGCAATACTACTTTGCCTAGTATAACACACACAACCATCTTCCTTAATCATATGTAATACTACCTCATCCAGTACGACACACACAGCTGTCTTCATCAGTCAGTATACAATACTACCTCAGCTCATATGACACACACAACTGTCTTCAGTCAGTTTACAATACTACCTCACCTAGTATGACACACACAACTGTCTTTATCTGTCACCCAGTATACGATACTTCCTCAACTCATACGACACACACAACTGTCTTCAGTCAGTTTACAAGACTACCTCACCTAGTATGACACACACACACAGCTGTCTTTCTCAGTCAGTATACCATACTACCTCACCTCATACGACACACACACAAACTGTTTTCAGTCAGTTTACAAGACTACCTCGCTAGTATGACACACACACACAGCTGTCTTTATCAGTCAGTATACAATGCCACCTCATCTCTGCATGACACACATGACTGTCCTTATCTACTAGTATACAAAACTATTTCACATCCTAGCAATTCATAACAACATCTCAAATGCTGGGTCAAACCTTCTCAATTCCTTACTGAAAGGTTTCTTCCACTAATAAAAACAAAATATGAGAATCTTTAAATAAAAAAAAAAAAATAAATAAAACAATCTGGTCAGATTGATGAATAATCTTTCAGCATGGAGTTTATGCCAGTGAAATCAACTTCTTCATGTGAAACTAATAATCGGATGCATTAAATACTTATGGAGAGTAATCCCGCTTGATCTTCTGTACTCTTTGGTTTAGGTGATACTGATACTCAGATACATAGTAAACCTACATAGTGACCAGCACAGCTTGATCCTCTCTACTCTTTAGTGTCAGAGTACATATCATCATCAACTCTGTTCTTTCTCTCCCACAGCCCTGGGTCTCTACTTTCTGATGTAACCTATTTCATCAGTACTGGAAGGTCAAAGCATGGGTCACACTGTGGGTCTGACCCGATCAGAGATCACAGGGATAACCTGGGAGCACTGGGCTGTATCAGAGGACATGGAGAGGTCGACTGGCTTGGGCAGGGAGAAACAAGTTGGTACGATGACATGGTCTGTGACTTTGACAATGTATGAACTCAAAAAAAAAAAAAAAAAAGTGTGTTCACTGACATATGATCTGTGATCTTGATAATGTGTGAACCAAAACAAGTTTATATGATGACATGATATATGATCTCGACAATTTGTGAACTGTGACTCTGTGATCTTGACAATATGTGAACCGAAACAAGTTTATATGATGACATGATAAATGATCTCGACAATTTGTGAACTATTACTCTGTGATCTTGACAATGTGTGAACTGAAACAAGTTTATACAGTGACATGTGATCTTTGATCTCGACAGTGTGTGAACTATGACTCTGTGATCTTGACAATGTGTGAACTGAAACACAGTTTATATGATGACATGATGTATGACCTCGACAATTTGTGAACTATGACTTTGTGATCTTGACAATGTGTGAACTGAAACAAGTTTATACGATGACATGATGGATGACCTCGACAATTTGTGAACTATGACTCTGTGATCTTGACAATGTGTGAACACATTATCGAGATCACAGAGTCATAGTTTATATAGTTTATATAGCGACATGATCTGTGATCTTGACAATGTGTGACATGTGTGACCTAGAACAAGTTTATATGATGACATGATCTGTGATCTTTACAATGTGTGAACCAAAACAATTTCATACTATGACATGGAGTTTGATCTTGACAATCTGTGAACTATGCCCAATTTGTACGATGGCATGATCTGTGATCTCGACAATATGTGAACTAAAACAAGTTTATATGATGACATGATGGATGATCTTGATAATTTGTGAACTATGACTCTGTGATCTTGACAACGTGTGAACTAAAACAAGTTTATACAGTGTACAGTGACATGTGATCTGTGATTTTGACAATGCATGAACTGAAACAAGTTTGTACAATGACATACTCTGTGATTTTGACAATGAGTGAACTAAGACAAGTTTAACAGAACTGTGATCTTGACAATGTGTTAATTAAAACAAATTCATAGGAACTGTGATCTTGACAATGTGTGAACTAAAACAAGTTACATAGAGACATGATCTGTGATCTTGACAATGTGTGACATGTGTGACCTAGAACAAGTTTATATGATGACATGATCTATGATCTTTACAATGTGTGAACCAAAACAATTTCATACTACGACATGATGTTTGATCTTGATCGAATCACACTTCATGTTACTCATGATATGACCAGTGTTTCCATTGGTCACCTTAACGATCATCAGATGATCTGCAGGATGTGACCAGTCTTGCTGTTGGTCAACTCAAAAAAAAAAAAAAAAAAATCCTGATGTTCAGCATGATGTGACCAATGTTGCCATTGGTCAACTCAGCAAACTATACGTGGTAGTTTGGAACGTGGTGACAGTCCTGAGATAACCTCTGCTGTTGACGGGACTATAATTTTAAATCTTAATCTTAACTCAGCAAACTCATAATGTTCCTTATGATGTGACCAGTATTGCCATTAGTCAATGCAACAAACACATGATGTTCCTCATAATGTTACTACTCTTATCATTGGCCAACTCTGCAAACAACAGACGTTCCTCATGTGAAGAATAGCCACCTGTCCAGTCAACAATCAAAAACATGATATAATACAATAGCAGAAGTTTTCTGTTCTTTAAAGATCAAATCTAAATGCCAGTTTTTCAAAGTTTCAACTGGAATATAACAAACATTGTATACGTATAAATGCTCATTCTGAAATTACTGCAAATCTACGCTGATTTTTTTTTTTTAAAGTGTAAAACACCCCACAACTGCTAGAAAAGTATCACACACACACAGTGACAGCAAACTGATGGACGGTGACTTGCAGTATCAGATACGGCGCTCTCTGCCGGTCAGTCAGACAACGAGCCACCGAATGTGACCAATACACCGGCACCAATACACAGGCCCGCTGGACAAATGCCCTCGTGAGGGAATGCTTCACCATCGCTGCTACCGATCTGTCTGTCCCTCAGACCAAGAAGGTCCGAACAGCGATCCCGGTAAAGACCATGCAGATATGATCGACTCCGTGTTTGGGAACGTCCAGGTACCATTCTCTCTCCCTCCCCCCCCCCCCCCCCCCCCCCCCCCCCCCCCGTCCCCATTCCTCTCCTTCACTATACCCCACTCTCTACCCACCCACCCTTCCTCCACTCTGTCACTCAACCCTTCCTCTCCTGACCTCTATATTTACAACCCCTTAAAAAAAAACCCCAAAAAAAAAAAAAAAAAAAAAAAAAAAAAAAAAAAACGCTACCATGTACTAAATTACCTACGTAGGAATACAGACTGATTGATTACATGGAAACCGTACATCCATAAGGTTGTCGCTCCCCCCCCCTCCCTCCCTTCTCCCCCCCCCCCCCCCCCCCCCCCCCCCCCCCCTATTCTAAGTCGCGCTGGTGACCTACTCATTTTTTGAGTGAACCAGCTCTCTGGGAAGAAGAAGAAGAAGAAGAAGAAGCTTAACCCCCCCCCCCTTCCCCTTTCCTCCCCTCTCCCCGACCCCTTTCCTTACCAAAAAAAAAAAAAAAAAAAAAAAAAAAAAAAAGTCCATCTATCCAACCACACTGTCGGCCGAAGACTGATCGCTCGGGAGTCATGTAGCCTCCAGTACTGTTGGCGTGAAACTTTGACATTAGCTGCCTATGACATTACATTAGCACGCACTGCTATGTAACTTTGACTTAGCCTATCTATCAACGGCAGTCAGTCTGTCAGCCCGTGAGCGTCTCCCTGCTTCTCTTCTTGTCTCGTCTCTGGGCCGCTAGGCCTATGACGTCCGACACTTTCCACACTTGCCTGCAATTATATACTCCCAGTCCGCATTCATTCACGTTCGTTCCCTCAGCGGGCGCTCTCCTTACACACTCGTTTGATTGATCCTTTTATGTTTATGTTTATATTTACCATCTCTTGTCAGTTTTCACCGTGTAAGTGGACTTGGGGAGTAACTATTTATTCAGGCCGTTGCGCTTCTCGATTTCCGCCCTACAGCTGAACGTTTTCAGCATTTTAAGGTGAACATCTTCAAATCTTCAAAAATTTGTAGGTCAGCCGTCATTGCTGACTATTGTTTACTTGATATTTACATTATTATTGATATATCCTTTCATTCAAAACTTATCGATGCTTTTTATAACGTGCGCGAACTAAAAATCAGCCTGGCCTCAAGGTATAAGTGTAAAAATATGTTTCGTTTTGCTTTTCGTTTTTTTTTTTTTTCTTCTTCTTTCTTTCTTCTTTACTTCTTTTTCTTTCTGTCTTATTAGTAATCTTTGATAACGACAACGTTCACGTTTTAAATCTTATTCCTTTTCTCCCTCTGTATGAAACGGAGGATCATGAAAAGACATCTACCTCAGTCTCTTAGCAGTAAACTGAAAGAACAAGGTGTAAGAAGGGTGGGGGTGGAGGTTGTGGATGGGAGGGGAGGGGTGGGGAAAATGGGGCTCGGAAAGGACAGGGGGGGGGGGGGGGGGGGGGGGGGGGGGGGGGTGGGAGGGAGAAAGAGGGAGGCTTGAAAAGAGGGTGGTGGCACGGAACTTGTTAAAGGAAATACCAAGGTTAATAGTCGGGCTTTGGCCTGGTCATGCAGCACTGGTTTCAGGAGGTACCGGTACAGCGCAGCGGAGCATGATGACACGGCATTTCTGTTCACCGGTAGCGCAGTAAGGATAAGTGTACCAATAGGACGAGTTGGTGCGTTGGTTCTGATTCACGTAAACTTTTTTTTTTTTTTTTTTTGTTAATCCCTGTCCCATCAGTTCCACCTCAGTGGCATTGCACCCACGCCGCTCATTCCGATCTTTCGTCCGCAGCCACTGCCCAGCTAAACCCGCCACAGCCCCAGCACCGCCAAGCCGCAGAGAGCAGTCAATGTCAAGTCGTCATGTGGCAACCCACTAGAGGAGACACTGCGCTGTTGCCGAGTCACTTCGGTACTGTTCTGTGTTGCCTGCTGTGGTTCAACATGCACAGGGCACGTTACCACCTTGTAGCCCCCCCCCCCCCCCCCCCCCCCCCCCCCAATAATTGCCCCCCCGACAATAATTGCTCAGTTTGAGCAGAGCCAGTGTGAGTGAGCGACTCCCCCTCAGTTGGGCGACACTATTATTATCTCCCTTCTACGTGGTCTGATCTAAGAGGATTAATATAATCTCTGGTCTGATCTATGTTGGTCATCTTTATCTCTGTCCCCCTGGTCTGATCCATGTCGACAATCATTATTTCTCGTCTCACTGGTCCGATTCATGTTGGTTCTCATGACTTTAGTCTGATATATATCTCGACTATCATTATCTCCCTTTTCATCGGTCCGATCCACATGGACCACTATCATCAACCTGCTCGTTAGCGCAGTTAGTATTGTCTCCAAGTTATGTCTGTGTGTGTATCTGTCTATCTTTTTGTCCACAATGCAACCAGCAAACACTTGGGAAATTCTGCGTTCACTCACTAATAATGTAGTCAACGATCAGCGGTGAACTCAAGCAAATGCCTCTAAATGATCTCCAAGGGGTTGTTCGTAGTCACAAACCCGAAGCCAAGTGATGCTGAGGTCTCTAAATGATCTTAATCAACTAGCTCTGAAGTGGGATCTTTTTTTTTTAAGTCAAAGGCCTAAATGATCTTAGTCAACAAGCTGTGAAATGGCTGGCTGAAACTAGTTTCTTTCTCAGTCTAAGTAGACCTAACGGCGGATAAAAAAAAAAAAAAAAAAAAAAAAAAAAAAACACACAAAACTCCACTCCCTTTGTTGGGTAGATAGGATTAATACTTGTCTGTCCATATAGGGAGTGTCTGCAGGAGTATCAGCGTGCGTACGCAGAAGAAGAAGAAGAAAAAATAGACCTAACAGGGTTCTGAGCAGCTTGTGTGTGTGTGTGTTTTAGAGCGACAGGACCTTGTCTTTCAGGCCACCTGAGCCAGAAATGGACTTCCAACTATGAAAGTCGGCGCAACAAGTGACACGCAGCAGACCAATTTCAGTTGAAGCTCTAAACCTGCACAGCTGGTGTTCCCGCCATTCCGTATTTTTTTTTCTTTTCATTTCATTTTTCTTTTCCAATTAACTTTTCCCCGTCGTGCCGCCGAATATAACTATACAACAAGAAAACGTTAAAATGGCGCCCACAAAAAAAAAGCAAAAAAAAAAAAAAAAAAAAAAAAAAAAAAAAAAAAAAACCAGAAAAAAAACTTCCGTTTCTCCCTCTATCATCTAATGGATGCAATCACGACCTTTATAGCTAGTTTTAGATACTAGTTAATGGAAAACGTGTTTGTGAAAAAAAAAAAAAGGTAGATGGTGTTTTTTTGACGTGAACAGCTCAGAGGAACCGAGGAACGTCCGTACTTTGAATATCAAGTTGTCAACATCAATCATGTGCATATTGCAACACTGAACAGCGTTTTGATAGCAGCTAGGTAAATGATAGGTATACTGAGTGCAAAGTCAGGGTTTTTTTTTCCTTGTCCTTTCTGTTGACGTATAATATACCAGTAGGCCATCACGTTTGCATCATAAGGTGTGTTAAAAAAAAAAAAAATCAAATTTCGGCCACGCGCGCGCTCGCGCGCGCGCGCGCGCGCGCGCACACACACACACACACACACACACACACACACACACACACATGTGAGTTATTGAGTTTTGTCTTGCTTCCTTGCCCATGCAAATACACAATGGTGGAGGTAATTCTGTGTTGTTGGTTTGTCATGACTTGAAGCCAAGCTGTGGCTCTCGGATAATCAACCATCACTACATTCACCTCTATTTTGTATGCATCGTCATTTGTCAGTTGTATCTTACTGGTACTGAAGCCAGTAAAGTGTCTCAGCATCAATTTTTCCCTCGCTACCATCCAACCAACCTGAGCAGAATTAGTTCTGTCTTGACTAATACCGGCCCTAACCAACGGACAAGGACTGCTGATACTGGAATTCAACCTGGAAGCTATGCCACACATCCAATATTTAATCTAGATGAATTCCAACATTTCAATGGTTCAATCCGTCCCGTAAAAGCTATCTCTAAACAAAAATTGAAACTGCAAATGAAACTGCATGAAAATCAACTTTTCAAAACAACTGAACAACTCAAAATACAAGAAAAATATGACAAAAATACATACATATATACATATACGTACATAAAATGCTTAAAGTACACAAACAAAATCAAACAAAATTCAGCACGAGAATCTTACAGGCTCTTTCGAAATCTTGAAATATGAAAAAAAAAAAAAAAGCAAAAAACAAAAAAAAAACCCTGGTTCAAAGACACTGCATTTTGATGAAAATAAGATATGCAACCTGGGCACACTGCATGGTGTGCACACACACACACACACACGCGCGCGCGCGTGCGCACGCACGCACACACACACACACACACACATACACTTCTCAACGACTTTCTATCAATTGTTCTATGCACATACAGAGCTACAGTTTGCATGAACACAAACCATGCGAAGAATTGGAGAGTTGGTAAAAAAAAAAAAAAATGCAGTGACATGCAATTCACACCACTCAACGGCTCGGCTGTCCCTGAAAACCTGTACGTATTTAAAAAGCTTCCGTGTCAGCACCAAACCTCAAGAAAGCCCCATTACCCCTGCCGCCACTTATCCCTTTATACCCTTTCCCTTCTCCCCCACCTCGTCAAGGACTCGCGTCAATTACTCCTTCTCTGTCAGTCACACACACGTGACCCGCTTCGCCTCAGGTCATTGCACGCTTTCAGCTTATGCTTAGCATGAAACGGACTGCTAACTATTAACACAGTAACAAAAAGACCTACCAGGAACACCACAGAAAGGCGCGGAACAGAAAAGATACTGGAGTTGAACACTACATGTATGGTTAGAGCGTTTGCATGTCAAGCTGACGGTTATATATTAAAACAAACATACAAAAAACAAATTAAAAAACAAACAAAAAAAACCCTAAGACATAGTTTTTTTTTTTTCCCTTTCTTTTTTTTTTTTTTTTTTGCTTCCCTCTCTGTCCGCCCAGCAGTAAATCGGTACCTGATTCTCCACCGTGGGGACAGCGGGGGGCTCTTTTGTACAAATAGTTCTCCCTCCTTCTGGACATTCTGTGCTACCAACTTCCCCTTTACCTTTCGCTCTCAGTAACTCTGTCTCCTCCTTTGTACTGTCATCTACTGTCCTTTCTGTCCACCATATCTTTTATCTATCTTTTTTGAGAATCCATAACCTCTTCCCACAAATTTCGGCACTCAACGAAGTCGGAGTGAACTGACTATACTCTCGAGTATAGTGTGAGTATCCCAACCGCGTGCGTGTCTGGAGAGAGAGAGAGAGAGAGAGAGAGAGAGAGAGAGAGAGAGGAAGATGAAGTACCTGGAGTCAGTTCCTGAGAGAGAGAGAGAGAGAGCGTACTTACACACACACACACACACACACACACACGCACACACACAACAAATCCTCACACAAACTCTCTCTCTCTCTCTCGCTCTCTCTCTCTCTCACTCAAACGCACGCACGCACGCACGCACATGTGCGCGCGCACAAGACCACACACACACCTATACTTCTTCTTTCCCCACCACACACACACACACACACACCACACTTTACTTACGTGCTAAGAACAGGAACAAGTCTTCGGGGTAATGTATCGCTCCCTCCGTCTTGATCCCGAGGTATTGCGTCAGTCCCTTGTACTGTTCGTAAGAAAGTCCATTCGACCTTAAATCCCGTTCTGGTGCATGCGACCCAATACACAAAGTAAGTAAAGGTTCATTCAGAACGCTGAAAACGTTGCGTAGGTCGGAAACCCAAAACTCCGCCTCTTTCCCACCTCCGCCCCCTTCTCCCTCTCCTCTCCCTTTTCCCCCAACTGAACACAACATCAAACGATTGTCCACCTGTACTGAGCATATGGATACGCGCTCTCACCGCTGTAAGGAAAAGGGTTTAACGGCTCGTGCGAACAGGTCATGTTGGTTATTGTCGATTGTTATTGATCGTGTTTGTTTCCCGACGAACGTTACCCACTTCATGGGAAACTCGACTGTGCCCGTCCACGCCCGTCCTATAATTGCCATTTATGGAAATGACACGAAACCTGACGCGAAGACCCCGTATTAGGGGGGTTTTATTGTTGCTGCTGTTGTTATTTATGTTATTGCTGCTGCTGCTGCTGCTGCTGTGATGGGTTTTAGTATTTCTGTTAAGTCTTTTGTGACAGCTAGTGCTCAGTGACACACACACACACACACACACACACACACACACACACACACACACACGCACGACACGCACACACGCACGCACGCACGCACACACACACACACACACACACACACACACACACACACTCTCTCTCTCTCTCTCTCTCTCTCTCTCTCTCTCTCTCTCTCTCACACACACACACACACACACACACACACACACACACACACACACACACACATACTACTCTCTCTCTCACACACACACACACACACACACACACACACACACACACACACACACACAGTGGGTGTGCGCGCATGCAAACGTGCGTTTACTGTTTCCCTAGACTTCAATTCTCACAAAAATCAAATAGGAAACTTTCGATTCATTTTACACTTGATAAACTTGTGAGCAGCTTGCATAACGAAGTCGCCAAACATGACATCATTGCCTCCGAGTGAGGAAGTTCGTACTGTTTGTTCGTCGTAGTGGGCGCTTCCGTTCGTAGCACTGTCTAATCCCTTACTGGTTCCGTTTATTGTTGGCTCAGATTTGTTACTTACGCAAGGCGCTCGAGAAATTCTCTACTCCCAGGGGTGGCTTTATTAGTGAATCCACTGTCCTTAAATTATTTGGATATCATTATCACTGCACTGACCAACACTGGCAATCTTTCACTACTGTCATTGTATTATTTGTATATCAAATCTTAAATAAATGTCAGCGAACCGCCCAGAGAAACGTGGACAAACGAGTCACAAGACAACACACAACGCGTTTCGACCTCTTAGGTCTTCCTCAGGTGAAACAAAGACGGACAAAATAACGAAAATGCACTTAGCTTTGATCGCTTCAGATTGCTTCTGAGTTCAGCGCAAGGAAGGCGTTGAATGTGTTGAGTGTTTCAACGCCTTCCTTGCGCTGAACTCAGAAGCAATCTGAAGCGATCAAAGCTAAGTGCATTTTCGTTTTGTCCGTCTTTGTTTCACCTGAGGAAGACCTAAGAGGTCGAAACGCGTTGTGTGTTGTCTTGTGACTCGCTTGTCCACGTTTCTCTGAGCCGTTCGCTGACATTTATTTAAGATTTGTTTAGATTTCCGCCTGCAGTCGTTTCACTTTGCAACTAGATCTATTTGTATATCATTACTACAGCATTGACCAACACTGTCAATTTTTCACTACTGTCATTAAATTGTTTGTATACCATTATCACAGTGCCTATCTTTCACTGAGCTGAGCAGAATAGATTCCTACAGTGAGCTAACAATACATGACTGCCTTTCTTTTACTCTGGGCAATGGCACTGTCGCGCTGCATACCAGGCAACCCCCCCCCCCCCCCCCCCCCCCCCTCGTCCCCCTCCGCACCTTCTCCAACTCCATTCTCTACCCCTCCAAGCTCACCTAACCTTTTATTCCCACTCCTTCCTTTTTCCCCTCCCCCCCCCCCCCCCCCCCCCCCCCCCCCCCCCCCCCCCCCCCCCCCCCCCCCCCCCCCTGTATGATTGACTGGTTCGCTCTCTGCCATGTCAGGGGGAAAATCGCCTACCCCTCCCACTGCATTCACACAACAGCGTGCGTCAGTGCACACTTCTGTTCTTCGATCGCGATGAAAAAGATATGGAGTTCACAGAGAGAGAGAGAGAGAGAGAGAGAGAGAGATGGAATGATTAGAGTTGATGGGCATATTTTCTTTAAGCATTACTATTTTTTGCCGTTCTTATTGCTGTCGTTCTTTTTATTATTATTATCATTATTATTATTATTACCACTATCATTTTACGATTCATTATTTGCTCTTATCATACATACGCAGGTTTCATACATATAATCCACTCCACATTGAATTTCAGTGTTAGTTTCCGAAATGTGCGCGCGTGCGCGTGCGTGCACACACACACACACACACACACACACACACACACACACACACACATTTACGCACATACAAACAACAACAACAATAACACAAACACACACACACATACACACGCAGAACAACAACAACAACAACAACAACGCACACACACAAACTATTCTCTTTCTCTCTCTCTCATGAAAATTAATCATTGTCAATTGTCTCTCTCATTTTGCTTGTAATTCGTCGATATTTTTCTTGTTCCTACGGTCGGATGAAAAAAAAGGCATTCTGCGCTTATGCCCTTTTTTTTTCCCTCGTTAAAACTCTCTCTCTCTCTCTCTCTCTCTCTCTCTCTCTCTCTCTCTCTCTCTCTCTCTCTCAAATTTGTTGGTACAAACCGTCAATATTTTCCCCGTCCTGAGAGCAAGATGTAAAAAAAGCCATCTCACGCCTTTTGCGTCTTTTCTCTCGTTAAAACTCTCTCTCTCTCTCTCTCTCTCTCTCTCTCTCTCTCTCTCTCTCTCTCTCCTCCTCCTCTCTCTCTCTCTCTCTCTCTCTCCCTCCTCCATCCCTCTCTCCTGTATGGAGCTGAACTTTGGGGCCTTCATGATTCTGCTGCTTATTGTGAAAATGTTCATTTATTTGCGCTGAAGAAGTTTTTACGAGTGAGCGAACACCTAACGATTTAACCTATGGCGAAGTAACCAGACATTCAATATATTTGAATTCTGCCACCAAGTGTACACACTGTTAGTTAAAAATATACACCAATGGAAATCTCAAGGTTGCCAAGGAAAGCATGTTATATGGATTTGGATGCGAGAGGAAGAGTAAACTGGGTTTCAAAATCCCCCGAAGTCGGAGTGTGGCTGCCCATGTGGCGGGGTAATCAAAAACGGTCACACACGTAATGTTCTCATCCCCAGCTGATGCATTTGTACCATAGTGTTCAAGTACTTCGGCTGTTTGGATGATCCCTGGAGTCTTTTAGCCAGGGCACGACAACAACAACAACAACAAATGTGAGGGTTAAGTTATATGAACTTGGTTTGGGTTTCGTGTGATACAACAGGTGGAGATATGAATGATTTCCTTCGGATATTTTGGAATAGACTAATCGATTGCAGATGGCAAGAATGGTCATGTCATGTTCGAGAAAGCGACCGTTTTTGCTTTTTACAGACAGTTCAGAAGTATGCACTGTGTTCCACCATATCTATCAATTAAAATGGACAATCATTTAAGGTATACTATGACAACATTCAGATTAGGTATTTTTGAACTGTTTGTTCATTATTATCGTTACAGGAAGCATAGCAAATGTGATCTTCTCTGTCCGCTGTGTAAAAAAATGCG
>JADBJO010000421.1:267500-270000 GCA_016801955.1 Conus betulinus | reverse complement strand
TTTGTCCTGCAATATGTTTGTCTGCGTCTGTGGCGGTAACTAAGCCCTTTTCTTTCTGAAATTGTACGAAACAGAGTTCAAAGTAATGCTTATGAAATATGGATATGAACTCGCGTAAATTTTTGACCCCCGTTTTGTTCAGACATGGCCGATGACTTTTAACACTTGACATACATAAATAATGTATCAAAAC
The DNA here is from genome assembly GCA_016801955.1 of Conus betulinus. NCBI lineage: Eukaryota > Metazoa > Mollusca > Gastropoda > Neogastropoda > Conidae > Conus > Conus betulinus. The sequence goes on along the minus strand of JADBJO010000421.1, from coordinate 269,807 downwards.
ATTTGACTGACATAGATAATGCTTCAAAATAATACTCACCAAATGACTGACAGTAGAGAGATAGATAGATAGATAGATAGATAGATAGATAGATAGAGAGAGAGAGAGAGAGAGAGAGAGAGAGAGAGAGAGAGAGAGAGAGAGAGAGAGAGATGATGATGATGACGATGATGATGATGATGAACTGGGAGAAAGCTACATTTTTTTTTTTTTTTTTTTTTTTTTTAGCAATTTTTTTTCACCCTCTCTTCCAACCGCCAACCCCACCCTCTTTCCTCCCTACTCCCTTTCCTCTTTGTTCGTTTGCACATCCATAAGTCAGCCTTCTCTACCACCCAATACCTGTTTGTCCCTTACCCTCATCCCATCTCCATTTCTTTTCTGCAAAACGAAACCTCAATTCCCCCTTTTTTTTTCTCTCCTACCCCAACTTCTCTCCCCCCCCCCCCCCCCCTTTCCTTTAGCTACAACTCCTTTCATTTCTAACCCAACACTCCCTACCTCCCACCATGTATCCACCATCCCCTCCTCCCCCCCCCCCCCCCCCCACACACACACACACACACACACACACACACACACACACACACACACACACACACACACACACACACACTCTCTCTCTCACACTCTCTCTCTCCCATCCCCTACCCTCATCATCTTCTCCATATCTTTCTCCTTAGTTGTTATTAATAGCATTGTTGGTGTGTTGTTAGCGTTGTTATTATTTGTTTAAGAATTGTCATCATCAGTTCTTCCGTCTGCTCGCTGGATTACTCCGACATAGGTCTATGTATGCATCCACACGTTTCGGAACCAGGTGTTATCGCAGAAGGGGTGGGGAGGGGGGGATTGAAGAGTATGCTATGCAATAGGATATGCTTGTGTGTGTGTGTGTGCGTGAGTGCATGCGTGTGTGTGTGTGTGTGTGTGTGTGTGTGTGTGTGTGTGTGTGTGTGTGTGTGTGTGTGTGTGGTGTTCTTGACAGAGTACTCCTCGTCACTGTCTGTCTGTCTGTCTCCCTGTCTGACTATGTCTGTCTGTCTGTCTGTCTGTCTGTCTGTCTGTCTGTCTGTCTCTCTCTCTCTCTCTCTCTCTCTCTCTCTCTCTCTCTCTCTTCGTATCTCTCCTTTTCCCTTCTACCTTCCCCCTCCCCCCCCCCCTGCTCCCTTCTCACCTCATCTCCTCTTTTTTCATTCGTTTTTCTTTCCCTCTCATCTCATCTCTCTCTCTCTCTCTCTCTCTCTCTCTCTCTCTCTCTCTCTCTCTCATCGTGCCTTCCCTTCTCCCCCTTCTACCTCCCACCTCCTCCCCTCTCATCCCATCTCCTCTTTTTTTCATTCGTGTTCTTCCTTTCATGCCTTCACATTTCCAGTGTGCGTGTTGCTCAGTGCATTCCCGTCTTGTCAATCCAGTGATGAAGCCAGAAGGAGAGAGAGAGCGTCTGACTGATGAGAAAATCCCTGGGTGATGGCTGCAGCTAAACCGATGAATCTGATGACAGCTCTCTCTCCCCTCCCCCCCCCCCCCCCTCTCTCTCTCTGTGTGTGTGTGTGTGTGTGTGTGTGTGTGTGTGTGTGTGTGTGTGTGTGTGTGTGTGTGTGTGTGTGTGTGTGCGTGCGTGTGGTGTGTGGTGTGTGTGTGGTGTGTGTGTGTGTGTGTGTGTGTGTGTCCCGTGTGCGACGGTTCGTTCGGCTCCTTGCTGTTGCGAGGAGCGTTGCCCCTTGGAGGCCTGCAGTTTTCGACCTTTATCTGTCTGTCTGATGGTCTGTCTGTCTGTCTGTCCGTCCGTCAGTCTGTCTATCTATCTATCTATCTATCTATCTATCTATCTATCTATCTATCTATCTATCTATCTATCTATCTATCTATCTTTCTACCTATCTGTCTGTCTGACTATCCTCTCTCTCTCTCTCTCTCTCTCTCTCTCTCTCTCTGTGTGTGTGTGTGTGTGTGTGTGTGTGTGTGTGTGTGTGTGTGTGTGTGTGTGTGTGTGTGCCTGTCTCTCATTGCCTGCCTGCCTGCCTGCCTGCCTGCCTATCTATCTATCTATCTATCTATCTATCTATCTGTCTGTCTGTCTGTCTGTCTGTCTATCTATCTATCTATCTATCTATCTATCTATCTATCTATCTATCTATCTAATTATCTATCTATCTATCTATCTATCTATCTATCTATCTATCTATCTATCTATCTGTCTGTCTGTCTGTCTATCTGTCTATCTATCTATCTGTCTGTCTGTCTGTCTGTCTGTCTGTGTCTGTCTATCTACCTATCTATCTCCTTAAAAAAAAAAAAAAAAAA
>JADBJO010000421.1:247500-262500 GCA_016801955.1 Conus betulinus | reverse complement strand
AGGCCTAAAATTGTGCGGACATGGGATATTGTTTGCACCCAAGTCGGGCAGGGACTGATGTGAACGAATGTTGTTAGTTGTCAAATTTTCCTTGGGAGATGAAACTTGTGTGTTTCAGTGAATATGAACAGGCAAGTGGTGATAACAGCCATTAACTGAATTATGACCAAGATCAGAGATCTACCAATGACTACGTTGTCGTATATTCCATGTTAGACTGCAGTACGCTCGAGCCTGCGCGCGCGCGCGCGCGCGTATGTGTATGTGTGTGTGTGTGTAAAAAATCCTACATTTTTTCAGTGGAAAATTCGTAAAGGCAAGCCTTCAGTGCTCCAGAGCGACGGAGAAGTGCTCACCAGACTCTCTCTCTCCTCTCTCTCTCTCTCTCTCTCTCTCTCTCTCTCTCTCTCTCTCTCTCTCTCTCCTCGTCTCGTGTGTGTGTGTGTGTGTGTGTGTGTGTGTGTGTAAAAGTGAAATCCTATATTTGTTTGTTCGTGAAAAATTCGTGAGGCAAGCATTCAGTGCTCGAGAGCGGCGGAGAAAACTGTTCGTAAAGCTGTGGCCACCGGACCGCATCGACTGGGAAAGCAAGTGTCGAGTTTGTTCATTTATTTTCATTTTTTTTTTTTTTATATCTCATTGATTGTTTAGTGCTCGAGAGCAACGGAGAAAAAACTGTCAGGTCTTGGGCACCAGACCGTATCACCTGGGACATGCAAATATAGTATTTATTTATCAAGTCAAGTAAACTTTATCATCTCAATTCGAGAAATTAGTTTGTGGTCACACATTCACAGCAAATAAACAATGATTTTGTCACATCACCCATTTTGTCACATATGACATACATTCATAAAAAGAATTTGGATTTCAAGGTGACTGTATGATATAAAAATAATACTATATAAATTACATTCCTACAACGCATTTGACAATAAATTCTAAGATGAGATTTTAAACTAAAATAACACAACTATTTATGATCTGAATGCAACAGTATGCTCACTCTGAGTTTACATTATGGGTAACTCTGAGTTTAAATTATAGGTAACTATGTAAAACAAAATGTAACATAATTATCTAACTAAACTAATTAACTAAAAATATCTATTTATTTACTTATTTGTGTGTTAAAAATATCATTATTATTATTATTATTATTTACAACGTTTTATGTGAAGCCGGAGTACGAAAGCAGATAAGATCCAGTATGAAAGGAACGTCATCAGTTTCTGGGCATTCTGTTGTTCAAAGTAGATCTAATGACTGACACCGAGCGCGCTTTGCACAGGGCTTGAGAGTTATGCTGACCAGCTGGCCTGAAAACAACATTTCTAATTCTTTGTGTTGCTTTCAGACGTTGATAGTGTATTCTCAGCTCGACGCCCCTTTTGGATAATGGCAGTGTCGCACAGTTTGTGAAAGCGCTTTTTATGAAGGGACGATAAGTCTACAAGTTGGGTTGTCCTCGACGCCACTCTGGATCGATTTCTCTCCCTTATGCTGCGACACCTTTTCCATATTTCAGCGTATTTCTGCACTACCATCTGTTCCGGCTTCAGAATGGTGACTGGCGGTCGGCCCAGCTTGTGGAGGGTCTGTTCTAGACGTTGTGTCCCCGCCCCCCCCCTCCCCTCGCGCTAACCCTAGGAATTCGGCTATTGGTAGCCGTCTAGAAGCAGTATTACTGAAGGGCAGTCGTGCAAAACACTTTGTTAAAAGTTTGCCCTGCGTTGACAGTTGAGTATCATCAACATGAGACTCGTGATGCTGGTGATTCTGGAATGGCGGGTTCGAATCTCTGCCGTTTTGATACAGGATGATCTTTTTCTTTTTCTTTCTCGGACTTGACATTGGTGCTGGTTCCGTTCCCCAAAAGGTCCTTCGAATGAGACTTAAATCGAGGTTCAGCGGGTAGAACGCATGCGTATCATCTTGCGCACACGTAAAAACCCCATCTCCATCTTTCGGAAGAGAAGGCCTTTGGCTGTTGGTATGGATGACACGTTTGCACACAGCATGCACTCTGCGTCAAAAATGAAGGAGCGTGTGACATTCGACTGAATGATACAGCAAACGGGAATTGTTAGCGCCAACGGGTTAGAACTTGATTTTGTAACTGTGGATAGGCGCCAAGTAAGTACTGTCAATAATGATGAATAATGACAGACAACGTTGTGTGTGTGTGTGTGTGTGTGTGTGTGTGTGTGTGTGTGTGTGTGTGTGTGTGTGTGTGTGTGTGTGTGTGTAATTTTAGGTCTTTTCACATAGTGTGTTTTTAGACGATTGTGATATTGGTAAATGATATACATCAGGATGACATTGATATTATTATACAAATGAAAACATAATTAAAGACAAAACTTAAATCAGTGAACATGAACAACATAAACAATGCTTGCTTCAAAAAGACTGAAATCTCATACTAATATACCAATAGGACTACGAAGTAAATATTTTGATACATTAGCCAAAAATGAATGATTTGAAGTTAGAGTCTTAACATAATCAATTCGTGTGTGTGTGTGTGTGTGTGTGTGTGTGTGTGTGTGTGTGTGTGTGTGTGTGTGTGTGTGTGTGTGTGTGTGTGTGCGTGTGTGCGTGCGTGCGTGCATGTGCATGTATGTGTGTGTGTGTGTGTGTGTGTGTGTGTATGTGTGTGTGTGTGTGTGTGTGCGCGCGCACGCGTTCGTGTTTTATAAATGAAACGCTATATTTGTCTTTTAGTGACAAATTCGTTTGACAGGCCTTCTGCGCTTGCGACAGGTGGAGAAAAGCTGACTGTAAAATCGGGTCACCAGACCGTGTGGCCTTGGAAACGCATTTTTGCATTTAATGTGAAACCAGCGTACGCAAGTACTTGAAAATTCAATGTGAAAGAATGTCAGCAGTTTCTGGGCATTGTGCTATATGCAGGGGTTTGCAGACATGCCGGATGTGATGGTGGTTACCTCCCTCAGGGACGTCACCGTCACCGGCATAGGTTGCTTTGTTGTTCTGGATAGTAGGACGAGTACAGTGTTAGACCCCAGTGCTAGTGGGATAATGACAGTGCTAGCGTCCTGAGCTGCTGGGGTAAATACAGTGCGTGTGTACTCGTGTCCTAGATAAATGGGTTAATTACAGTGCTAGTGTCTTCAGATAGTGGGGGTAATTACAGTGCAAATGCCCAGTGTGTGTGTGTGTGTGTGTGTGTGTGTGTGTGTGTGTGTGTGTGTGTGTGTGTGTGTGTGTGTGAACAAGTAATTTGGTTGATAACATGATCGACGCGATTTAAACATTAAAACAGGTGGGTTTTGCGATCCCATTGCTTTGTTATCTAGGACGGAAAGGTCCATATATGAATGTAACATCGATGGTGTCTATCCTCCATTGTCAGGTTAGAATTGTATAGTGAAGGAGGAGCCCAGTGGTAATACAGCATTTTAGTACGGTTTGTTTTCAATGAAGTATTGGGGGTCTATGCTGACGCTTTGTGCAGATATACAAGCCGTTCATTTTCAAGGTCTCTTTGGCGACACATGATTCAACATCCCCCTCCACCCGCTTTATTCATCATCATTTCTATTTGTTGTCTCAGTGGCTCATTCCATTTTGCTGCACACAGCTACACCTGTTGACATCTGCATGTCGGCAGGGAGTTTACACAAGTGGAAGTCATTCTGGATCTTATATTCGTGCTCTCGAAAGTGGATGAATACAATAATTCTCTTGACTGGTTTGGGACGTTTGACGTGTAATCAGAACTGCCACGTCTGCCTAGAATTTTTGGCGTGTACAACGTAATCAGAATTCTCACGCCTGCCTTAGGCTTTTGACATGTAAAGTATACTGCTGTATACTACTGGTGTGTTTTGTCGTTTAACGTGTAAATGTAAGTAGAACTGTTATGTGTGCCTTCGGCTTTTGAGGTGTAAAGTGTACTATCATGCTGGCTTGAGATTTTCACAAGTAAGATGTGATAATAACTTTCATGTCTGCCTTGGGCTTTTGACGCGTGAAAATGTAATGATAATGGCCTTTACCTTCCTTGGTTTTCTGTGTGTGTTGATATTTAAACAATCCTTACAACTCTCACATCTGCCTCGGGTTTTTGATGTTTAGACAATGCCCACAACTATCAAATCTGCCTTCGGTTTTAATGTTTAGACAATACTTGCAGCTATCACGTCTGTCTAAGTTTTTTGATGTTTAGACAGTAATTACAATTATCATGTCTGCTTTTGGCTTTTGATGTTTAGACAATACTTCACGTCCGCCTTGAGCTTTTGATGTTTATACAATATTCAGAAATGTCATGTGTGTCTTGAGTTTTGGGCATGTGAGATGGAAATCAGAACAATCCTGTCTACGCTGTGGTTCTACAGTGCAGATTTCATTAGAATTGTCATGTCTGTGTGATGGGTTTGAAGTGTGGCATGAAGTCAGAACGGCCTCGTCTGTCTGTGGGGTTGGTGTGGATGGAAGCTGCACTCAATGCCGGCATTTAGGCCCTGGCTTGTGGCATGACATTTAAACTGTCACTCCTGCTATGTGATTTTGCCGTCAGTATAGCGTGGGATTCGGATGCTTTGGCTTGAATTTGTTTTGGTATAATATATATCATTGAATAACTGACTGATGACGTCGTCTGTGCATGATCTAGTAGATGACAAGAAACAGAAATACGTGGTTGAATTAGGACGTGGACGAACTCTGAAAAATTCTTGTGACTTCATTGAGGACAGACAAATTCGGAATTCAGAAGCATACATCGTGGAAAGACAGAAAGAAATAGCCCACAGACAGACAGACGGACATTCAGACAGACAGATCAAAAAGAAGAGCAAGAAATCTGAAGACATTTCATCGTCCAATTTTCTTTAGAGTATGACAGAGATCAGAATTAAATCTTAAGGAATACATCAACTAACAAGAGCATGCGATTAAACACCTAGCAAACGCCTGACTCTTATTTCAGACCATTGAATCTGTTACTTAAGAACGATATGACATTACGATGCAAACAATACGATGTTGTTTATACAATAAAAACTCAAACACAAAAGTTCGGACGCCATTTTGAACATGATCTAACGACGCTGACGATGTTATAGTACAACCTGATTCACGAGATCTATGCAAGAAAAGGCTTGAACAACATAGATCTTGCACTTACCTGCCAATCATCATCTGTTTACAACTGAAATATCACATGTACGCAACTGATAACTCACATACAATATTTATAAATCGTTTATCTACAACCAAACAGCCTTCAATTATTGCTTCATTCACAAGACAATGCCAATGGTCGCAGAATATATAGCTAGTGAGTGACAGTGATTTTCAACGCTTGTAACAGATGATGAATTTATACACATACCCTTTCCCACTATTTGATTCTCAAAGACTTCACGCAAAAATATCAGCTAGGTTGATAAAACAATGAAAACAAGCCGGACAAATCGGAAATATATTCAATGCCTTGTGCGTGCCTGCACCCTATGTGAACACACAGCAGACTTCCAAGGGTGGTGCAGGATTGCTCCCAGCTGGTTTGTTTCGCAGTTGAGGACAGTACGTCTCTGGGTCCTATCCGCACTTTCGGCTGTATCTTTTTCTTTTTTTCTTCTCAGCTATGTTAATAAAACAATTAAACAAGCTGGACAAATCGACAACATATCCAACATGATTACAGATAAGCAACAACACAACACGCTTGTCTGGGGACTGCATTGGTAATCCATTTTTCTCTGTGAGCTAAACACGCACGTGGCCAATTCTCCCTCACTCTATCCCAAAGACATGGCCTTCTTCTCTCTCCCAACGTCTCAAGACAGAGCTAACTTAGCTCTCTTTGCATTCTTACGCCCCAGTTATCTCCTCTACCCTGATATCCTGTCCAAAAGTCATCATCTTTTCCTTGTCATTTCAACGCGATAAGCATCTTCTATCTGCTGGTATTCTATATTATATTCTAGCCAATAACCATCGTTCATCTCCTGGTATCCCTTACCCATAGCCATCTTTTATCTCCTGGTATCCCTCACCCATAGCCATCTTTTATCTCCTGGTATCTCTCTCACCCATAGCCATCTTTTATCTCCTGGTGTCTCTCACCCATAGCCATCTTTTATCTACTGGTATCTCTTACCCATAGCCATCTTTTATCTCCAGGTATCTCTTACCCATTGCGATCTTTTACCTCCTGGTATCAGTTACCCATAGCCATCTTTCATCTCCTGGTATTCCGTACCCATAGCCATCTTTTATATCTTTGTATCTCTTACCATAGCCATCTCTTTTAACTCCTGGCATTTCCTTACCCTAGCCATCTTTTACCTCCTGGTATCCCTCACCCATAGCCATCTTTTACCTCCTGGTATCTCTCACCCATAGCCATCTTTTATCTCTTGGTATCCCTCACCCATAGCCATCTTTTATCTCCTGTTGTCCCTCACCCATAGCTTTTTTTTTTTTTTTCCTATCCCTTACCCATAGCCATCTTTTATCTCCTGTTGTTCCTTACCATAGCCATCTTTTATCTCTTATTGTCCCTCACCCATAGTGTTTTTTTTTCTCCTTGTATCCCTCACCCAATAGCTATCTTTTACCTCCCGGTATCCCTTACCCCGTAGCCATATTTTTATCTCCTGTTGTTTCTTACCCATAGCCATCTTTGATCTCAAGGTATCCCTCACCCATAGCCATCTTTTATCTCTTGGTATCAGTTACCCATAGCAATCTTTTATCTCCTGGTATCCCACACCCACAGCCATCTTTTATCTCTTGGTATCAGTTACCCCCATACCATCTTTTAACTCCTGGTATCCCTTACCCATAGCGATCTTTTATCTTCTGGTGTCCATCACCCCTAGCCATCTTTTACCTCCTGGTATCCCTCACCCATAGCCATCCTCTTCACCCATAGCCATCTTGTATCTCTTGGTATCCCTCACGCATAGTCTTTTACCCATAGCGATCTTTTATATCCTGGTATCCCTCACGCATAGCCATCTTTTATCTCCTGGTATCCCTCACCCATAGCCATCTTTTATCTCCTGGTATCCCTCACGCATAGCCCTCTTTTATCTCCTGGTATCCCTCCATCCTTAATCATAGGTATCTTTTATCTTCTGGTATCCCTCACCCATAGCTTTTTGGTATTCCTTGTATCCCCGTCTCACCCATAGCCATCTTTTACCTCCTGGTATCCCTTGACCAAGTAGCGATCTTTTATCCTCCTGGTATTCTTTCTTGGTACTAAGTCATAGCCATCCTTCTTGGTCTCCTAGTATCCCCATGTTCTATCTTTTAGTGTCCGAATCCATGGCTTGTTCCGTTCCGTCTCTTGGTATCCTAAGTCATAGCCATGTTCCGTCTCTTGGTATCCTAAGTCAAAGCAAGCCATGTTCCGTCTCTTGGTATCCTAAGTCGTAGCCATGTTCCGTCTCTTGGTATCCTAAGTAAGTCACGGCCATGTTCTGTCTCTTGTATATCCTATGTCATAGCCATGTTCCCGTCTCTTGGTATCCTAAGTCATAGCCATGGTCCGTCTGTCTCTTGGTATCCTAAGCTATTCCGTCATGTTCCGTCTCTCTTGGTATCCTAAGTCCTATGTTCACAGGCCATGTTCCGTCTCTTTGGTATCCCTAAGCTATGGCCATGTTCCGTCTCTTGGTATCCTATCCTAAGTTCTATGGCCATGTTCCGTCTCTTGGTATCCTAACTCATGGCCATGTTCCGTCTCTTGGTATCCTAAGCTATGCCATGTTCCGTCTCTTGGTATCCTAAGCTATGGCCATGTTCCGTCTCTTGGTATTGGTATTCCGTCCTTGGTATCCTTAGTCATGGCCATGTTCCGTCCGTCTCTTGGTATCCTAAGCTATGGCCATGTTCCGTCTTGGTCTTGGTATCCTAACTCATGGCCATGTTCCGTCTCTTGGTATCCTAAGTCATAGCCATGTTCCGTCTCTTGGTATCCTAAGCTCATGGCCATGTTCCGTCTCTTGGTATCCTAAGTCATAGCCATGTTCCGTCTCTTGGTATCCTAAGCTATGGCCATGTTCCGTTCCTCTTGGTATCTGAAGCCATAGACATCCTTTTTCTGTTGCTCAGAATCTTAAGCCGCAGCATATTCTTTCACCCAGCATCCTAACCCATTGGCATCGTCTCTCTCTCTTGGTATTGTGGTTCAAAGCCATCTCGTCTCGTTTATTATTTTAATCCAAAGCAGTCTTTTGCCTCTCTCATCATCCTAATACCATATCGTCTCTCTTCTCCTAATACATAGTCCTTCTCCTTCTTTTTATCCTGATCCATGCAGTCTTCACCCCCCCCCCCCCCCCACTCTCTCTTTCTCTCTTTCTTTTATTGTTCTTCTCTTCTCTCTCTTTTTTATTCTAATCCACAGTAGTCTTTTCTCTCCTAGTATCCTTAACCAACAGTCTTCTTCTCTTTCTTCGCATCCCTAAGCCATAGCCATCTGCCTCTTATTGTCCTGATCCATTGCAGTCTTCTCTCCCTTGGTATTCCTAACCCACAGCCATCTTGTCTTGCTTGGTACCCCTAAGCCAATGTTATCTTCTCTCTCTCTTGTCATTCTTATCCATAGGCGTCTTCTTTCTTTTGGTATCCTATGCCACAGCGATCTCCTCTCTCCTGATATCCCCAACCCATAGCAGTCCTCTTTTCTGGTATGTCTATGCAGCCATCTTTTGTCTCCTGGTGTGACTAAGCCAAAGCAACTGTGTCCGAATTACAGAACCATAAGCCTGATCATTCATCCCAGCAAAGTGATGCTGAAAGTTTCGAGTAGGATGAAGAGCAAGAAACAAGCGGGATTCCGACCCCCAAAGAGTATGACAGAACAGATCTTCAGCATTACACACCTATAGAAAAGAACATATAGTAAGTACTAGCGTGATCTGCGTCACAATTTTTATCGACCTCAAAAAAAAAAAAAAACAACAAAAAAAAAAAAAAAAAAAACGTTTGACTGTGCCTGGCGCGAGGCTTGTGGCAAGAGCTGAAGGACTTCAACTTTGACACCGTCATCATCATTTAGTTATCAAGGCACTGCATGCAGACTTAACTAGTACAGTTCTCTTGCATAACAACTTGCCAGACTTTTTCAAGACCACAGATGGAGGTTGACAGGGATGTCTCCCTTTCACAGTTGTTTTTAATATCTACTTTGAGAACATAACACAGGAAACACTTAATGCCTTCCAGATACCCATTTGCCATTTTGCAATCCGCGGCTTTCACACATGATACTGACCTCATGGTAGGCGACGAAACAAAACTTCAGGATCTCATCGTTAGACCGGAGAAAGCAGACGGATATATGGACTGAACGTTGGCTTGGAAAAAAAAAAGGTAAATTCATATTGAGCAACTACACTCCACAAACACACAACGTCCCGCAATCCTGAGTGGACAGAGATCAGAAGAAGTGGATAGTTTCAAATATCTTGCTCACTCAGCAAAGACAACAGCTCCATGAAAGACGATAAGAAGACAAGACTCAGTTTGGCCACATGTGCCATGATCAGATTCAGCGAGATCTGGAAGAGCAAATTTACTTGCTTTCCAGTTAGGATGAAACTCAACAAGTCCTCAGATGTCTCCACTCCCCTGCACGGATCCAAGAGCTGGACACTTACAGCCATCTAAAGAAAAGAATTCATGCATTTGAACACAAGTCCTTGGTAAACTTCAGCGCATCCCGTGCACAGAGTACAGGACGCAACAACTACGTCAGGCGGAAGTCATCATGCATGCAGGCAGGCAAGAGCAATTTCTCGCATCTGTCGAACGTCTGGTACGGCCTTGTCTCGCTGGCATGATTCTTAGTCCAGACCCATCCCCCAGAACATTGTAGAAGACACAGTGAGTCGCAGAGGCAGACAGAGGAAATCCTGGCTAGATAACACCAGGGGAAAGGACAGAACACAGCGACCGAGGACAGACAGCGATGGCGACTCTTGGATGCGAGGGCATCCACCATGTCACCCCAAACAGATGTCTCCGACGCGCCAGTGGAACAATGATGATGATGATAACTAAGCCACAGCGACCCTGCTTCTCCCAGTATCCCCGAAAGGCATATTTGTCATATCCTTTTTCAACTGAAGGCCTCTCCCGTCTTTTTCTTATCTTGTCTCCCTACTGGTTGCCACGTCACATGGCGCTGGACTCCTCAGTGCAAGAGGCTGACGAGCAGCAACACGATTTACTTATGTGTTGGCTTCTTTTTATTTGAAGTATGGTGTACGAATTCCGTTTCCACAGACCATTGATGATACTGAAAGCTGATCAAATTCCACTCTCTTCAGTTACTAGGGCCAAGTGGAAGCTGCAAATGAGGATAGAATGACCGAAACCAACACTTTGACTGCACAATCCACGACATGGGGATAATACACAAATCAACACCTTCACAGAACATTACACTATACGGCAGCACTACAGAAACCAACACTTTGACAGATACATACACATTACGTTGACAGTCCAGAAATCAACACTGACAACACAACATGACAAACAATGACACTACAGCATTCAGCACTTTGACAGCACAATACACTTTACGGTGACACTTCAAACATGAACTTATTGACAGCACAATTACGATGACACTTCAGAAATCAATACTTTAAGAACACAACACATTATACAGTGACACCTCAGACAACAGCGCTTTGACAGCACAATACACACACAACACGGTTAAACAGCAATCAAGCCTTCGACCGTAAATCATATCATAAGGTGACACTACCGAAATCGAAACTTTGACAGCACAACACATTGTACAATGATGTCCCAGAAATGAGTACTTTGACAGTACAACACTTAACAAGGTGACTCTGTAGAAATCATCACGTTTATAACCCAATACACCCCGTACGGTGACACTATAGAAATCATCACTTTGACAGCCCAACACACCGTAGTGACCAGAATTGTATACGGCTGTAAGTGAAATAGTTCTCAGAACAAATTGAGGGACCACTCACACTGGCTTCTGTGCTGTCTGTTAGAGCAAAGGCATAGAAAAGAGATAGATATCTCGCCTCTCTTTCCCACCACTCTCATTTATCAGAGTCACGTTCACTCGTGCAGGTCACTTCCGGGTACACAGTCACCGCGAGCCAGGAGAGAATCGTTCGTCTAGCCGGGGGGCTGCCTTCTAAAGTGAAAGTGGTGTATAATGAATGACATCCGTATCTTTTAAAAAGTGAAGAAGCTCCGTGGTGCATTCCTTGTGACGTACCACTCACTATGAAACAAGTTCTCACAGTGTTTGGACTTACATGATATCAGATTTAAACACCTTACAGCAGACTCCATGAAAATCTTGTTCCGAGATGTCCCTCCTGATGTGATTTTTGTTGTTGTTGTAAATTTCTGAAAGCGATAAATGTCCATCATTTTATGGAAGAAACACTTCAAAGCAATTTCAGCATGTATTTAGAAATTCTGTTTTATTTATGAGCTGTGTATGTATGTTCTAGTTTTTAACCATTTTCCCGCATCTATATAGTTAACATCAAAGAGGTAATAGTCCTGACGTGGCCCTTTGCGGTTGGCGACTGGGCCGTAAACAACAGGAAGTGAAATCCGCTAAGGAATGCCAGCGCAGCGTGTTTATTTATTTGTTTTTCTCTTTGTCCTATCTTCTTCGCCACCTCAGTGCCATTGCATCACGCCTTTCATTCTGAGCCCCTGTACACAGCCAAGCCCCCCCCCCCGCTGCACAGTCCCGACACTGACATCCACAGGGAGCAGTCAATGTCAAGTCGTCAAGAGGCAACTCACAGGAGGAGACACTGCATTGCCGCGGAGTCATTTAGTGGTGTTCAGTGGCGCCTGTTTCTGATCCAGCATACGCAGGACACCACCTTCTAAACCCCCTACTGATGACAATAACTGCTTAGTCGCGGAGCCGACATGAGTGAGCTCTCCCTACGGAGGGCGCCACCATGTCCGCGCGCCAGCATAATGTTATCCGCTGTTCAACGAGATTGGCCCTTTGCTTGTTGTGCGGCGCTCGAGCCAGCGTGTGAGTGCTTCAAATTTGAGAGTTGGACGCTACCTGCGGCGAAGTGTAGCGAACAGACAGCCATCCCTTGAACAGGCGGCAGACGGAACCAGTCAGACAAACAGAAAGCAGCGAATGCCTTCGATATGCTCTCTGTAACTGGCGAAAGGCGTGGACACTTATCCTTCCCCTCTGGATCTTTGTAAATATGAATAGCGATCCTTGTACTTAGCGTAGCCCCCCCATATACTTACCCCCCCCCCCCCCCCCCCCCCCCCCCCCCCCCCCCCGTGTGTCTTTGGTTAAGTATCATTCTTGTTAGCGTAGCGCCATATACCCCCGTGTCTTTGGTATAATTCTTGTTAGCGTCGCGCCATGCTTACCCCCCCCCCCCCCCCCCCCCCCCCCCCCCGCCTTTGCTAAGTATCATTCTTGTTAGCGTAGCGCCATATGCTTATCTTCCCCCCACCACCCCGTGCTTGGGTAACTATCATTCTTGTAAGCATAGCGCCATATACTTATCCTCCCCCCCTCCCACTGCCTTTGGTAAGTACCATTCTTGTTAGCGTAGCGCCATATACTTATCTCCCCCCCCCCCCCCCCCCCCCTCCCGTCTCTTGGGCAACTATCATTCTTGTTAGCGTGGCACCATATACTCATCCTCCCCCCTTCGTCTGTCTTTGGTAAGTATCATTCTTGTTAGCGCAGCAGCGCCACATACTTATCCTCCCCCCCTTCCTCTGTCTTTGGTAAGTATAATCCTTGTTAGCGTAGTGCCATATACTTATCCTCCCCCCTTCCTCTGTCTTTAGTAAGTACCATTCTTGTTAGCGTAGCGCCATATACTTATCCCCCGCGCCCCCCCGTGTCCTGGATAACTATCATTCTTGTTTAGCGTAGCACCATATACTTATCCCTCCCCCCTCCCCGTGCATTTGATAAGTATTCTTGTTAGTGTAGCGTCAATGATTAGCACGCTATGTGAATCCAGCATCAAGTCACATGTACAGCGTCAGGCAGAGTGGCGACGATACATGTATATACATACGTACACAAAACAAAAAGACGGTCCCACAGAAGTTGATATTTTTTGATAGAACACATTGTTAGACAAACGTTTACAAGAATGAAAAAAAAAAATGGGACAAAATGTGAGTTTTCAATTGTGTGCCGAATTTGTTTTCTTTTCAAAAGGGGATATGTTACGAATGTTTGCGTTCGTTTCATTTTTCCTTTATTTGACTAAGCAAGGGAAAATAGAAAATAGTCCTTATATTAGGTTGAGCAGTATGCAGTTATCACATGTTGCTTACAGAGCATGTATTTGTGATGACAAAAATTGACTGAACGAGAGAACACAGATATGCTTTAGGGGAGATTTGACTAATGTGAATCATCGCCACTTCACAGTCAATTGATGTGATTGGCGTATTCACACCATGATCATCAATAATCTGATTGATGTGGATAAATAATCAACTGGTATCGTTACTGATGTGATTCAACAGCACATAATCATCAACTTGATGCCGTGACTGCTGTGAATCAACATGACATCATCATCAACTTGATGTCATGACTGATGTGAATCAACATGACATCATCATCAACTTGATGTCGTGACTGCTGTGAATCAACATGACATCATCATCAACTTGATGCTGTGAATCAACATGACACCATCATCAACTTGATGTCATGACTGCTGTGAATCAACATGATATCATCATCAACTTGATGTCATGACTGCTGTGAATCAACATGACATCATCATCAACTTGATGCCGCGACTGCTGTGAATCAATAGCACATCATCATCAACTTGATGCCGTGACTGCTGTGAATCAAAATGACATCATCATCAGCTTGATGTCATGACTGCTGTGAATTAACATGAACATCATCATCAACTTGATGTCATGACTGCTGTGAATCAACATGATGACATCATCATCAACTTGATGCCGTGACTGCTGCTGTGAATCAATGGCACATCCTCATCAACTTGATGCCTGGACAGATGGAGACCAGCACAGTTTCATTCCAGCTCGATGTCCACGCCCACCTCTGGCGATGTAGAAGACAGAACCCTCCACCCTGTGACAGCAGTGGTGGTGGTGGGGAGGTGGAGGACCTCTCTAGGACCACACCCACAACACGTTCAGATGGGTGGCGAACATGATATTTTTCACCATCCCGTGACAGTGGTGGTGGTGGTGAGGTGGAGGACCTCTTTAAGACCACATCCACAACACGTTCAGATGGGTGGTGAACATGACATTTTTCATGGTGGGACTCATCCGGATCCTAACTGGTAACGTCTGACAGTCAACTCAGTGTTCTGTCCCTGAGCCATGCAGCCCCATACCCCCCTCCTTCCCCTCTCATTCCACACCACATCACGGTATATGGATCGGCGATGACGTTTCCCATCCCACACCACATTACGGTCCATGGATCAGCGACGACTATCCCATCCCTCACCATAATAGGATCCATGGATCAGCTATGACTATCCTATTCAACACCACAACTCGGTCCAAGGATGAGGAATGACTACCCCGTTCTACACCATTGCACGGTCCCTGGATCAGCAATCACTGCTTACCCCACACACAGTTCATGCCATGAATCAGCTATGATTACCCAAATCAGTCACTACAACATGGTCTATGGTTCAGCTAGGACTATCCCATCCCACCCAACACGGTCCATGAAATAGCTGTGGTCTACTATCCCACACCACAACACGGTCCATGAAATAGCTGTGACTACTCTATCCCACACCACAACACGGTCCATGAAATAGCTGTGACTACTCTATCCCACACCACAACACGGTCCATGAAATAGCTGTGACTACTCTATCCCACACCACAACACGGTCCATGAAATAGCTGTGACTACTCTATCCCACACCACAATACGGTCCATGAAATAGCTGTGACTACTCTATCCCACACCAC
>JADBJO010000421.1:225000-237500 GCA_016801955.1 Conus betulinus | reverse complement strand
CACATCACATCACATCACATCACATCTCATCACATCACATCACATCACATCACATCTCATCACATCACATCACAACACACATCACATGACATCTCATCACATCACATGACATCTCATCACATCACATCACATCACATCACATCACATCTCATCACATCTCATCACATCACATCACATCTCATCTCATCACATCACATCACATCTCATCACATCTCATCACATCTCATCACATCACATCACATCACGTCACATCACACCACAATACACCACATCACACCGCATCACACCGCATCACATCACATCACATCACATCACATCACATCACATCACATCACATCACATCACATCACATCACATCACATCACCACATGACGCCGCGTCCACGCCACATGACCGCGACAAAACCTGAGTTTTGTGTTGAGGGTCGTGTTGAGAATGAGGCAGGGGACACTCATCCTGCCCCACAGCATGCCACATGGCACCACGTCACAAATCAACACATCGCCACACATCATCACATCATACTGTCACATCCATCACCCCTATAGAAAGAATTCCAGATAAAAACAAGCAAAACAAAACAAAACAAAACAATACAATACAAAACAAAACAAAACAAAAAAAACACCACCGCCACTACCACCACCACCACCACCACCACCACCACCACCACCACCACCACCACCAAAACAAAAAACAAGCAAACAAACAAACAAAAACCTGCAACCCTCAAAGAAAACGGTCCACATGAGCTTTATCGACACAAACATCTAATATATATGTATTAAAAAACAAACAAACAAACAAACGCGCACACAGGCGTCAACAACTCTCGACTAATAAAGGCTTTCTGAAATAACAAGGATTTCTACATACTATATATATATATATACACAATGTGTCAGAAGACTCCCCCCTCCCCCGCCGCCTCCAAACCCCCATCATGTGCAAGGAGTTCAGGGCCGAAACGAAACACCTGTCTGAGGGGGATGAGGGGGGGGGGGGGGTGAGGGGGGGGGGGGGGGGGAGAGGGGTGGAGGGGGAGAGGGGGGGGAGGGAAGGGGGTCTTTTCTGAAGACCTGCTGTCAAGCTGTCTGTAGAGTTTCTTCCTACTGTCATATCAATGCAGACTCCGGCTATAGCCTCAAAAAAAAAAAAAAAAAAAAAAAAAAGCCACTCTCCACTAGATCGTTGACTTTGTGGAAAAAAAAGAAACTCTCATCATGGAAGCCTAGACAACCTGCCATGCCAACACAAACTTTGGTGGTCCGGAGTCACGTGTGTTGTGTGGCACCAACAGGTCCAGCCAGTACTGACTGGAATTAAACACTAAATCGATGATCGATTGGTTTCGAAACATTTTCAAATTTGTCGGCACCTGATTTTATGAATGATATGTAGTTTTTTTTTTTTAATGAAACATAGAAAATGAGCAGCATTTTGACATTTAAAGTATCAGTTGAACGCACACTTGCTGCGCTAGAGAAAAAAATTAAGAGAGAGAGAGAGAGAGAGAGAGAGAGAGAGAGAGAGAGAGAGAGAGAGAGACCTTATTTTATGTGGTTTATAAGGTTCCTTCTTCTCAACACAGAAATCATAGTGAAGCTTCAATCCGTGTTTGTGTTCTTGAGTATTATTGCAGCCTACACAGGGCAAATGACCTACACCACGTGAATTATTTCGTTAAGGGTCAATAGCGAGTAGCTATTAGTTTTGATTTCTTCCTCTCTAGTACCAGGGCCCAGACAGTGCCGCAATACGCTGAGCAAACCAACTGACCAATTCCTGCACTCTACAGAAACACAGCGACAGAGAAATGAAAAGGAGTGAAACGATAGCCCACTTCCTTCCCCTTTTTCCTTCCACTAACAGCAGGGAGGGTGTGTGCGTGCGTGTGTGTGTGTGTGTGTGTGTGTGTGTGTGTGTGTGTGTGTGTGTGTGTGTGTGTGTGTGTGTGTGTGTGTGTGTGTGTGTGTGTGTGTGTGTGTCAGTCCATTACAATAGTCATCAGTTATTCAGTCATTCAAAGTCCTATCAAACAAAATCCATTTCTACACTTAGGAGATCTATTATCGTATAAAAAGCTCTCACTCTGTCTTTTTGTCTGCCTGTCTATGTGTGTGTGTGTGTGTGTGTGTGTGTGTGTGTGTGTGTGTGCGTGCGTGCGTGCGTGCATGCGTGTGCGTGCGTGCGCGCGCGCGTGCGTGCGTGCGTGCGTGCGTGCGTGCGTGCGTGCGTGCGTGCGTGCGTGCGTGCGTGCGTGTGTGTGTGTGTGTGTGTGTGTGTGTGTGTGTGTGTGTGTGTGTGTGTGTGTGTGTGTGTGTGTGTGTGAGTGACATAAAAACCCTGGAACGACAGAAAAAACTAACGTGCGAAATATAACAGGAGATTTAAATGAGTTTTAGCTCATATTTTTTTCAATGTTGCTGACTCGGAGAGCAGAGTGTCTTAGTGTGAGTTATGGAAACACCACTGTCTCTGGTTTGTTCAATAAATGGGTCTCATAGACAGAACTAGAAATACAGATTGTCACTGGTAAAAAACGAACAGAAATGGCCACAAATTTGATAATTTTATTTGATTATCATACCCACGCAAAAGTTTCAAACTTAGATCTTTACACAGAGCAGCCGCGGTGGGCGTATCGATTAGTGTTGTGGACTTCCGGCTGGAAGGTGGTGACAACCATTTCCACCACAGCCATTCTTTTGAGGTTGTTTTCTGTCCTGACGCCTCCTCTCCACACTTGACTTTGCTACGAGCTCTCAGCTGGGAAGACTGGGACCACACAGTAGAGTTTCATCTACTTAATGGATGCGTTTCTGAGAGTGTGCTAAAACTTTCCAACCAGCAATGCAGGTGTCTGTATGTTTCGGGCCTGGTTGACGCCGGGATATATCATGATAGCAAGGGTGGAAAACAGCTCTGTCATGCAGTCTCAGACCAGAATGGAACTGAAGGCATTATCGTTATCATTCTCAGCCTCATGTTTCTGTATGTTCTGACTCAAGAGTCAAGAGTCTTTTTGCTCAAATCCTCAGCCTCATCGATCAGCATAGAAATGTCTCCAATTCCGTGGTCATTCATGCCTTGCTCTCAGTTTGGAAATTCTCTCTACGTCTGTGGTCTTTGAGAAGTTCGAATCAGGATCACAAGCAATCGCAAGTTCGAGGGGACTGTCGCTGGATGGACGTGGTGAGGTCCTCCGGAAGAAGAGCTTACTCACGTTGATGACGGGACTAAGCAGTTATTATCGTCAGTAGGGGGCATAGTAGGTGATGTCCTGCGTATGTTGGATCAGAACAGGCGCCACTGAACACCACCGAAGTGACTCGGCAGCAGTGCAGTGTCTCCTCCGGTGGGTTGCCTCGTCACGACTTAACATTGATGGCTCTTTGCAAATTGCCCAGGGCCGGGCCTATAGCGGGACAAGCCAGACCATGGCTGTAGACGGGGAGCCAGAAAGAGCGGTATGGATGAAATACCACTGACGTGGAACGGAAGAGGCAGCAGCAAAACAAACAAGCAAAAAATCACCACTACCACCTTCACCACCACCACCATCAGCACCACACACTCCCCCCCCCCTCCCCCAACCAAACCAAACCAACCAAACCGAAACAAAAGCAGTTCTTAACATTCAGTAAAGTTTACGTATCTTTCTCACATCTTGTCTAATCTCTTTAGAAGGATAGCAAGCATTAGCAGAAATATCCACATCTAAGTAATTAATTCAACTCATAAAGGAAAACACACCAGGAACAGAACAGTCGACTGACAGGAGAACATTTAACACGCTAAGGAACAGTCAACAGGCAACACAGGAGAACATTTAACACGCTAAGGAAACAGTCAACAGGCAACACAGGAGAACATTTAACACGCTAAGGAACAGTCAAACAGGCAACACAGGAGAACATTTAAACACGCTAAGGAACAGTCAACAGGCAACACAGGAGAACATTTAACACGCTAAGGAACAGTCAACAGGCAACACAGGAGAACATTTAACACGCTAAGGAACAGTCAACAGGCAACACAGGAGAACATTTAATACGCTAAGAAACAGTCAACAGGCAACACAGGAGAACATTTAACACGCTAAGGAACAGTCAACAGGCAGAACAGGAGAACATTTAACACGCTAGGAAAGTAAACAAGCAACACAGGAGAATATTTAACACGCTAAGGAACAGTAAACGGACAAAACAGTTACTGCTTCACAAGCTAGTGGCCCGTAACACTAACATACACCGACGATTTTCAATTTTCACAAAAGTAAAAACCTATGCACACACACACACACACACACACACACGCACACACACACACACACACACACCACACACACACACACACACACACACACACCACACACACACACACACACACACACACTCTCTCTCTCTCTCTCTCTCTCTCTCTCTCTCTCTCTCTCTCTCTCTCTCTCCAAAGAAATTAAGCAAATTAGTGTATTTACCGGCACTTGATTACTCCAAGGCCTTTGACTGCATATTGAATTCGTACTTTTATGCAAACATTTAACATGCTTGTGTTTTTATCTTGACGTTCTGAAATGGTGATCACGAAAAAAAAGCAATGGAAAATGAGCTTTAGAAAATTTTAATGTTAATTATGAAAAAAAACACAGAGCTGGCCACTCTCTCCTTTTGTATATCTTTTAGCAGCCGAATTATATGTCATCGTCATTAATGACAGTCAAATAATCGGAACTCAGTTTTCGGCACGTAAATCAGGGAAAGAAAATATGTCTTTAAACGCAACAATTGGTTGACGACAACTATTGTTTCTGCAGAAGAACCAAAAATAATGTTTCTCTGAAATAAGAATCATAGAATGATTGCACGGTTCTTTAGCTTACAGCTAAATACGCGTAAAACTGTGTCACTGCAATGCATTATATGACTGGAACGGCTCAAAACAGGCTTTATGCAAAATCTGACAAAGTCAACATATGAGGAACTAGCGCTTACGCGCTTCGACCTCGTCTCGCCCCGGTGAGTTTGTCTGTCATGTAGTGTTCCGATGTCCAGTTTTGCGTCTGTGGACGCAAATTGCGTCACGATGCAATGCGTCACGTGATCGCCGACCCGACGTTGCTGTTTGTAGGACACCAAGGATACTTGATACCAAATTTGGTGGCGATCGGCCTAAAACTGTGGGCGTATATAAGCGAACAGACAGACAGACAAACTCAGCTTTATTCGAAAAAAAAAAAACCACCAATAGACGAGGGAGATTACAGATGGCCAGATGAGTAGATTGTGTAACTTTCTCGTGAAAAGAAAAGAAGAAAGTGTTACACACAACTGTGAACAAATGTTCTGTAATATTAAGTGCTGTAAGACTAAGTTGATGGCTGTGAGAATAAGGGCGACAGACAAAAGTGCACAATAAGATTTTCTTTTCTTTCCTTTTTTTTTTTTCCTTTTACTGATTGAACTGGCGTGAGTTGCAGGTGCCAGCTGTGAGAATGAGGACGGCAGAGTTTACAACAAGACAGACAGAGCAGACTGGCTGGATCTGCCTTCTCCTGACCTGGACATGTTCCAGACGTAGACAGGCAATGAGCAGACGATGAAAGCAACGACGACGACGATGAGCATGAGAGCGATACGCCTTCTGGCCTTCAGCTGGGTCATGATGGCGCTGGAATCTGTTTCTGCACACACAGCATATTGCGCACAGGATACAGTGCGCTCGCGTCTCCGTCTATCTCTCTGTATCTTTGTCTCTGACTGTTTATCTTTCGTCAGTGTCTCGATCTCAGCTCCCCTCTCTCCTTTCTGTCTGTTATTCTCTGTGTCTTTCAATCTTCCCGTCTTTCTCTGTCTGTCTTTTCTGTCTAATACCTGTTCTGTCTCCTATCCTTTCTCTCTGTTTCTGTATCTCCTGCTTCCCCCCCCCCCCCCCTCTCTCTCTCTCTCTCTCCCCTTTTCCCCGTCTCTCTGTGTCTGTTTCTCTCCCCCCCCCCCCCCTCTCTCTACCTTCTCTCTTTCTTCCCCTCTCTCTTCCCCTCTCTCTCCCCTTCCTCGAACCTCCCCCCCCCTCTCTAAAAATCCCCTCTCCCGTCCACCCCCTCTCTCCCTCCCTCTCTCTCTCTCTCTCTCTCTCTCTCTCTCTCTCTCTCGCTCTCCATCTGTCGCACCAAGAGGCACGCCTTACCCATGAGAACAGAGGAGGAGGCCACAGACAGAAGGCGACAGCGGTGTAGGCGAAGCCCATCACCAGGATAGGCAGCCCGTAGAACACACACACACAGGAAGATCTCGAACCTCAGCGCCATCGTCTTCATGCGCTCCGGGTACACGCATGTCGTCAGCATGATGGTGACGTCAGGAGGGATCATCTCGTCGTGATGCAGGTCCATGATGAAGAGGCGCGGCAGGGCGGCCAGGTGGGCGACCACCCAGATCAGCACGAGGCACACCACCACGCGCCGCCTGGTCTCCTTGAAGGTCAGGGGCCGGCAGATGCGCGCAGTACCGTTCCACCGAGATGGCCGTTAAGGTCAGGATGGACACCAGCACCACGATCAACTGCCATCATCATCATCATCATCATCATCATCATCATCATCATCATCATCATCATCATCACCGTCGTCGTCGTCGTCGTCGTCGTCGTCGTACGCGTCATTATCATCATCATCGTCGTCGTCATTGTCGCTGTCGTTTGCACCAACATAATCATCGTCATCATCGTCACCATTCTTGTTATCGTCGTTATCATCATCAGTATTATCACCCTCGCCACCATCATTGCCATCAGAGAGAGAGAGAGAGAGAGAGAGAGAGAGAGAGAGAGAGAGAGAGAGAGAGGGAGGGGGGGGGGGGGAGAGAGAGAGAGAG
Organism: Conus betulinus; assembly: GCA_016801955.1. Classification (NCBI taxonomy): domain Eukaryota; kingdom Metazoa; phylum Mollusca; class Gastropoda; order Neogastropoda; family Conidae; genus Conus; species Conus betulinus. The sequence goes on along the minus strand of JADBJO010000421.1, from coordinate 230,628 downwards.
AGGGGAGGGGGAGGGGAGAAGGGGGGGTGGGCAGAGATGGCAATATGCCCAAGAGTCAATCTGTCTTATTGTGTCCATTACGGAAAAAGTATATCCCCAGTGACAATCTGTCCTATTGTGTCCATTAAGGGAAAGTATATCCCAGTGACAATCTGTCATCTTGTGTTCATTATGACAAAGTATATCCCCAGTGACAATCTGTCATCTTGTGTTCATTTTGGCAAAGTATCCCGGTGACAATCTGTCCTATTGTGTTCATTATGGCAAAGTATCCCAGTGACAATCTGTTCTATTATGTTCATTATGACAAAATATCCCAGTGACAATCTGTTCTATTGTGTCCATAATGGCAAAGTGTTCCAGTGACAATTTGTCCTATTGTGTCCATAATGGCAAAGTGTTCCAGTGACAATTTGTCATATTGTGTCCATAATGGCAAAGTGTTCCAGTGACAATCTGTCCTATTGTGTCCATAATGGCAAAGTGTTCCAGTGACAGTCTGTCCTATTGTGTCCATAATGGCAAAGTGTTCCAGTGACAATCTGTCGTATTGTGTCCATAATGGCAAAGTGTTCCAGTGACAATTTGTCGTATTGTGTCCATAATGGCAAAGTGTTCCAATGATAATCTGTCCTATTGTGTCCATCACGGCACGGTGTCTCTGTATAGATATGTCCTTTTGCATCCATCATGGCAATATATCACTGTGTCCATTGTTCTGTTGTGTCTGACACTGCAAAACATCCCTGAGGCAATTTGTCCCGTTGTGCCCATCACGGCAATGTTTCATAGTGTCTGTCTGTACAATCACGCCCATAAGGACAGTGGCTCGTTCTTGTCAATCTGTCTTGTCGAGTCCTTCAGAGCAATGTGTTTCCCTGTATCAGTGCGTCTGTATGTCCCTCTGTATCAGTCTGTGTGTCCTTCGTGGCAATGTGTTTCTGTGTCATCTGTCTATATGCCCGTATGTGTCAGTCTGTCCTCTGGTGTTTATCAGGAAAATGTGTTTCTGAATACACATATTTGTTCATCTGTGTCAATCTGTCCTGTTGTGTCCATCATGACAATGTGCTCCTGTGTCAAATCATCTATGGGTCCATCTCTGTCAATCTGTCCTACTGCGTCCATCATAACAGTGTGTTCCTGTATCAATCTGTCTATGTGTCTATCCGTGTCAATCTGTCTTATCGTGTCCATTATGGCAATGTGTTACTGTATCAAACTGTCTATATGTCTATCTGTGTCACTCTGTCCTATTGTGTCCATTATGACAGTGTGCGTGCGTGTGTGTGTGTGTGTGTGTGTGTGTGTGTGTGTGTGTGTGTGTGTGTGTGTGTGTGTGTGTGTGTGTGTGTGTGTGTGTGTGTGTGTGTGTGTGTGTGTGTGTGTGTGTGTGTGTGTGTGTGTGTGTGTGTGTGTGTGTGTGTGTGTGTGTGTGTGTGTGTGTGTGTGTGTGTGTGTGTGTGTGTGTGTGTGTGTGTGTGTGTGTGCATCATGGCAATACATCCCACGTGTCAATCTCTTCTATTGTGTCCATCATGGCAATATTTTCTTGAGTCAGTCTGTCCCACTGTGCTCTTCGTTGCAATGTGTGTGTCCTTGTGCCACTCCGCGTATATGTCCCATATCAATCTGCCCTACTGTGTCCATCATGGTGACGTTTCCTTGATTCAATCTGTCCTGTTGTGCACATCATGGCGATGTGTCACTGTGTCCATCTGCCTAAGTGTCCATCATGACAATGTGTCGCGGTGTCAGTCTGTCGTATTCTCTCTGTCATTGCAGTTGTCCCTGTGTTTATCTATCCCATTGTGTCCTTCATAACAATAGTTTCCTGGATTAAGGTTGTCCTAATGCGATAATCGTGTCACTGTGTCAATATGTCCTACTGTGTCCATCGTGGCAATTGCTCTTGTGTCGATCTGTCCTATTGTGCACGCCATGGCAATATGTCACTGTGTTAGTCTAAGTGTCCTCCATGGCAATGTGTCACCGTGTCAAATTGTCCCATAGTGCATATTATGGCAACGTGTCACTGAGTCAAATTGTCCCATAGTGCATATTATGACAATGTGCCACTGTGTGAATTTGTCCCATAGTGCATATTATGGCAATGTATCACTGTCTGCATATTACGGCAATGTGTCACTGTCTCAAATTGTCCCACAGTGCATATTATGGCAATGTGTCACTGTGTCAAATTGCCCCATAGTGCATATTACGGCAGTGTGTCACTGTGTCAAATTGTCCCACAGTGAATATTACGGCAATGTGTCACTGTCTTACTTTGTCCTGTTGTTCACATCACTATAATGTGTTCTTGTGTCAATCTGTCTCATCACGCATGTCATGGCAATGTTTTCCTATTATAAATCTGTCCTACAATCTCCATAGCCACAATGTGTACCTGTGTCTACCAAGGGCATAACAAAATCATGGCAATATGTTTCGTCTGCAAGTCATCTGTGTGTGTGTGTGTGTGTGTGTGTGTGTGCGTGCGTGCGCGCGCGCGTGTGCGTGCGTGCGTGCGTGTGTGCGTGCGTGCGTGCGTGCGTGCGTGCGTGCGTGCGTGCGTGCGCGCGTGCGCGCGCGTTTGCATGCGTGTGTGTGTTTTATCTGTGGGTGACATTGATTTCCCCCAGTATCTCCTCCATCAGACAAAATGGATTGTTGATGACTTCAGTCAACTGCCTGTTGGTTCTATCGGCCCACATGTATCACAGACGACGTGTTCGATTCCTGCAATCAACTCCCTGTTAGTTCTATCAGTCTGCGGAACCGTGTGCCCGCGCCGCATCCTGCCTTTGAGGCTTACAGTCTCTCTCTCTCTCTCACAGTCTCTCTCTCTCTCTCCCCCTCACTCTCTCCCCCTCTCTCTTTCTCTTTCTCCTCCCCCCCTCTCTCTCTCTCCCTGTCTGTCTGTTTTGTCGCCTTAAGCAAGCTTTTTGTACTACTGAGAACGGGAAAAAAAGGTTCATGGTCAATAAGGAGGCGTCACTGCCTGCACTCCAGTCCAAACAGGCCGAGACTCCATGTCTGCTGGGCCATGAGACCTTGATGTCCAGCGTTTACAGTTGCATGGAGAACAAACAGAAAAAAAGGAATAGGAGAGGGGGTGGGTAGGTTGGGGGAGGGGGCAGGGAGAGGGCAGAGTCTCCTGGAGAAGATTTAGCTGACATGTTCATTGACTAAGGCGCTGGTCATAACTTGTGTGCCTAGCTGACATAGTCTGCGTCACTCCAATACAATGCCAAATGCCCAGGGGCCATTGTTTGAATGTCTTACAAGGGAACGTGAAAAAATGGCTCTTTTGGAAACAACATTTTTTTTCCCTTAACTTCAGGAAAGGTGCCTCTGTCATTGTCACTGGCTGGAATTTGTGTACGTTGCTGTCCGGTGACTGGCTTTTCAATGGAGCATACTGTTGACAGGATTATTTGGGTTTTATGCTTTCAAATGTTCTTGGTTAATTGAATGACGTCTTCCCTGCAGCGTATTCGAGCATTAATTTGTTTCTCTGGTTCCAAAAAAAAAGAATTGTTCAGCCAAAGCTACTTTTTCTGTCATTACATCAGAGTAACGTCTAGACTCGCCTGGGGTGTTTGTGTGAATTTATTTGTGAAAATATCTGTGCTCGCACGGTATGGCAGAGAAGTTAGGGTAGTTTGTAATTGTTTGTTCAGTGTTTTCGGTTTCTTTTTGCTAGAAAAATGGACCTTCTGTCGTCTGATTGGCTTTGTTTCCTTAGAATTGATCTTTATCCCCTCCCTCCCCCCCCCCCCCCCCCCCCCCCCCCCCCCCCCCCCCGCGCGCGTCGAGTCAGTAGTCTGACAAAAAATGTTTTCCATTTTCTCCTCAGCTTTCCAAGTAAATTACCGCCCCCTTTCATGTCCTCCATTCCCCTACCCCCCTCTCTCTTCCTTTTTTTCATGTCTGTCTTGTTTTTGTTGCTGCATCAGTTACATGCACTAGTTTTGCAATACTTCACATACCTTTCATCAGTGGAGAAAACAATAATTTTTTTTTTCTTGTTGATTCCTTTTTTTTGTTTGTTTCTTTTTTCTTCTTTTTGCTTATTTTCTAGCGTTTGCAGACCTGACAACAGATACATTCTTTGTCCCCTCACCCCCCCCCCCCACCCCCCCACCCCTGCTCACCCTCGCCCTCCTTTACACTCACCTTTTTTTTTTCTTTCCTTTTGTGCGTGTATTTTGTTGCTCTGGAATTGCTACGAAGAAGTACGCCGTGACTGATTAGGATTGTCTGTTTTTTTTTTTTTTTTTTAAACTGTTTTGCACAAGTGACTGCATTGTTCAGAGTTTTGGTGGTGGTCAGTGGCGGTGAAGGTGGAGTTCTTGTCATTCGAACGCCTACGGGTTTGCTCTCTGCAACTGCATCCTTTCGTCCGGGATTTGTTTTTCAAACGTGTGTGAGTTAGCTTCGTCTGTGCGATTCATGTCTCAGAGTCTCTCTCTCTTTTTCTTCTCTAGCACTGTCTGGACGGCTTTTTTTTTTTGCGGCTGGGAAAAGAAGTGAACACGTCAATGATCCAGTGGCCTGTTCGCGATGCTGGACAAAACTTGTTTCTCACTGTATAGGGCTGACATACAAAGCTTGGCATGGCAGCGGGGGGAGTAGTGGGGAACAGGGAAGAGAAAGGGGGGCGTGTTGTTCTAAAGTTTAGCGGTGGAAAAGGAGGAATGACATGTATGATCTGCTAAAAACCGATTAATTGCATAGCGTTTGATTGATACGCACATGAAGCGCAAATGCGAAAATCTGAATGTACTTAAGTAGGTAAGTTAATAAGTGAGTAAGGAAGTAAGCAAGCAAGCAAGTGAGCAAGTAAGTAAGAAAGAAGGAAGGCAGGAAGGAAGGAAGGATGAAAGTAAGGAAGGAAGGAAGATGAAAGGAAGGATGAAAGGAAGGAAGGATGAAAGGAAGGAAGGAAGGATGAAAGGAAGGATGAAAGGAAGGAAGGATGAAAGGAAGGATGAAAGGAAGGAAGGATGAAAGGAAGGAAGGAAGGATGAAAGGAAGGAAGGAAGGATGAAAGGAAGGATGGATGAAAGGAAGGATGAAAGGAAGGAAGGAAGGATGAAAGGAAGGAAGGAAGGATGATGAAAGGAAGGAAGGAAGGATGAAAGGAAGGATGAAAGGAAGGATGGATGAAAGGAAGGTAGAAAGAAAGAGAGAAAGGAAGAAGGGAAGAAAGGAAGGAAGGAAGGAAGGAAGGAAGGAAGGAAGGAAGGAAGGAAGGAAGGAAGAAAGAAGAGACTTAGTGAGTGACTAGGTAAGTGAATAAGTAGATAAACAAGTGAGGGTGAGAGAGTGAATGAATCAATGTCAAATAAGTCAGTGAGTGAGTGAACAAAGTAGGTGAATGAGTGAATGAGTGGGGTGTGTTCATCAGTGGGTCAGTCAGTCAGTGATCAGTCAGTCATCAGATAACCTAGTCAGTTATTCAGTCAGAGACATCAGTCAGTCTGCCATCATTGAATCAGTCAGCTGTCTTCTGTCAGTCACTCAGTCATCGGTGAATCATTAGTAAGTCAGCCAGTCATCAATCAGTCATTCGGTTTATCAGTCAGTCATCAGTCAATGGATTAGTGGTCAATAGGTCATCAG
>JADBJO010000421.1:200000-215000 GCA_016801955.1 Conus betulinus | reverse complement strand
ACACACATACACACACGCACACACGCACGAACGCAAACACACGCACACACACACACACACAACACACACACACACACACACACACACACACACACACACACACACACACACACACACACACACACACACACACACACACACACACACACACACACACACACACACACACACACACACACACGCACACACACAGACACACAACACACAGACAGACGCGCGCGCGCGCGCGCGCGCGCGCGCGCGCGAGAGCGGAGAGAGAGAGAGAGAGAGAGAGAGAGAGAGAGAGAGAGAGAGAGAGAGAGAGAGAGAGAGAAGTGTGTGTGTATGTGCAGGTCACAGATCATGATAACATTAGTAAAAAGCATTTCATAAAATGATATGTCAATTTCTTCACTGAATCGGCGACTAGAACTATTCCCTTAATTCGTAGTGAATTAAGAATTCGCTGAAGTACAGTCTCTCTCTCTCTCTCTCAGTCTCTCTCTCTCTCTCTCTCTCTCTCTCTCTCTCTCTCTCTCTCTCTCTCTCTCTCTCTCTCTCTCTCTGTGTGTGTGTGTGTGTGTGTGTGTGTGTGTGTGTGTGTGTGTGTGTGTGTGTGTGTGTGTGTGTGTGTGTGTGAGCGTGTGTACGTGCGTGCGTGCTTGTGTGTGTGTGTGTGTGTGTGTGTGTGTGTGTGTGTGTGTGTGTGTGTGTGTGTGTGTGTGTGTGTGTGTGTGTGTGTGTGTGTGTGTGTGTGTGTGTGCTGTGACAGTTATTGTTGATAATTGCTCATTGTGCTTTCATGTAACATTCGTACTTTTTCCTTCATTCACATGTGACATAGCCAACTCCAAGCAGGCCTAAACAACGCTCATTGACAGCTGAAATGTGACATGAACGAGGTACATTGTGCTCCTGTTTGGCATTATAGCGCCTGCAGCCAGCTCCAATCTGACATGAACACCTACAGAACCAGCTCCAGTTTGACATGGACAACATATACAACCAGTCGCAATTTGATATGAATAGCGTACATAACCAGATCCAGTGTGGAAATAAACAACCTATATAGTAAACTCCAATTTGACACGAGCAACGTACATAGCAAGTTTTAAGTTGACATTATCAACGTACATATTTAACATTACAATGCAGATAACAGCTTCAGTGTGGAGATGAACATTGTACATAGCCAGCTCCAATGTGATATGAACGACGTAATGATAAATCGCAATTTGACATGATCAACTTACATATTTGACATGAAGAACATATCTAACCAGTTTCAAATTAGAATCAAATCTACACAACCAGCGCCAATTTGACATGAACGATATACATGGCCAGTTTTAATTTGGCATTTACACTATACAAATTTGACATGGACGTTTGCATATCCCAGCTTTATTTTGGAAATGAACAACCTATACAGTCAGCTCGAATTTGACGTGAACAACGTACAAGGCTTGTTTCAATTTGAATGGACAATGTACATAACAATGTACAATTTGACCAACTCCAATTTGACCAGCATTTGAAGAACGGACATAACCAGTCGCAATTTGACATGAACAACGTACACATTTGATATGAATGACGTATAAGCCTAACACGCTTCAAATTAGAAGTCAACAATCTATATAGCCATCTCCAATTTAAATGAACAACGTACATTGCTATTTTTGACTTGACATTTACACTGTGCATACTTGGCATGAATTGTGCATACAACAGCTCCAATGTAGAAATGAATAACTTACATAGCCAGCCCCAACTTCACATGAATCACTTCGATAGCTAGCTCGAATTTCGCAATGTCCATAGCAGTTCCAATTTGACATGAAGAATCCGCATAGCTAACTCCGATCTAAAATGAACAAACTCTATAGCCAGCCCCAATTTGAAATGAACAATGTTCAAAGCAAGCTCCAGGTGAACGTCAACGTAAATGGCCAGTCCAGTTCACGTTTGACACGAACAATGTACAAAGCTACTTCCAATTTGACTCGAACAACGAATTAGCCTTTAGAAAAGTAGTTAAAGACTCAGAATCAAAAACTTACTTGGAGCATATTTGGACAGGGTCGCCCTGTCTTCATCAGCTCACTGTTGCTGTTGTGGCAGCGAGACCTGGTGGGACGACTGTTGTGTGGGGTGAACGGTTGTCAGGATCTGATTGTAGATTGATAATGTTGAATCCAGAATCCAGAAACCTCTATTCTTATTTATTAACGAATTAGCCAGCTCCAATCTGGCATAAACAGTCTACTAAGCCAGTGCTGATTTGACAAAACAACAACAACAACAACAACAAACAACAACAACAACAACAACACAACACTACTACTACTACTAACTACTACTACTACTACTACTACTACGGACACAGCCAATTCCAATCTGGCATAAAGAATATACACAGACAGTTCCAATTAGGTATGGTCTCACTTCATTCATCCCCTCCTCTCCCAGTCTTCTCGTTCTGTATCCCACCCACAAACCACGAGCATCCGGTTCCGCTTCACATTTTACAGAATAAGGTGAAACCACAACAGAGTAGTGCCCCTTTCTCTCTGTGGGGGAAAAGGTTTTTAGTGGTTTCAGAAGCTACTTTTCAAAGAGAGCCGGCTAGACTGTACATACATACAAAACGCTGTGACTACTATCACTGCTGCAGCTGTTGGTGGTGGTGATGGTGCTACTGCTTTGACTGCTACTGTGCGGCCACGACTTCTACTGCTGCTTCTATTAGAGAGAGAGAGAGAGAGAGAGAGAGAGAGAGAGAGAGACAGACAGACAGACAGAAGAGAGAGAGAGAGAGAGAGAGAGAGAGAGACAGAGAGACAGAGAGACAGACAGACAGACAGACAGAGAGAGAGAGAGACAGAGAGAGAGAGAGACAGACAGACAGACAGAGAGGCAGAGAGGCAGAAAGAGAGAGGGAACTATTGATATCAAAATTGTTTACATTTTTTTTCAATGTCGATTTTTCAAATCAAGTTTATTTAAAACATAGTCGTCAACAGACAGAACGCCCCCCCCCCCCCCCCCCCCCCCCAAAAAAAAAAAAGTTTGGTAAAGAACCACTAACGATCAGAAGCAGCCACAAATATTAATGAACAAAGAACAATATGAAATTCTGGTGCCAACGTTTACATTATCATACAAATGGACGGTACTAGGCCGATTTATTACAAACAATGATGAATGCCTACGACCAGATGAACATTTCGAGTGTCGGAAGTGACTGGAATGCCAACGGAGACATTACCATCAACGATAATTCGGCATTAGCAGCATGCATAGCCCGTTCCAATTTGGCATGATCTCACTTCTTTCCCTCCCCCCCCCAACCCCCTCCTCACTTGATATGATAATGATAATGAATTCTTATATAGCGCCTATTCTCGGCTAGACGCCAAGCTCTAAGCGCTTTACAATCAACACTCGTTTACCCAACGGGCTGCCTACCTGAGTAGTGCCGACTGAAGAGCTGCCAGCTGGCGCTTCATTCAGTCGTTTCCCGTGTCATCCAGTCAGTATCGTTCAATATCGATCACTCATTTTCCTTACTTACTTCATTCTTTCCGTTTCTCACTCAGGGTGCATGCTATGTGTAACGTGTCATCCATACCAACGGCCGAACTGGCCTACTCTTCCGAATGTTGGTGATGGGATTTTACGTGTGTGCAAGATGTTATGCGTGCGTTCACACACGGAACCTCGGTTTATAGTCTCATTCGAAGGACTGTATGGGAAATGGAGTCAGAACCAATGTTAACTCCGAGGGAAAAATCCCCCTGTACCGAAACGCCCCGGCGGAGGTTCGAACCCGCAACCCCAGGATCACCAAGATTGCGAGTCAGGCGCTCTACCAACTGAGCTATTCCGGCTTCCCACCTTTATTCCCGTACCTGACGCACCTGACGCAATTTCCGCCCCTGACACGAAATTTCTCCGTTTAGAGATGATGAAGTGTAGTTTATCTTGACTGCACTTAAATTTCCTTAACTTAATTTGACTTAGCTTAACGTCTCTTATCTCATCGTATGCTATCTTATCTTATCGTATTTTTTTTTTATGCTGATGAATGAGAATGAGGATGATTAAGATGATGCTACGGATTTCCATTTCGGTCTGAGACTACAGGGCTGTACTCTACGCTTCATTTCATAATATAACCCGGCGTCAACCAGGCCCGAGAGATACAGGCACCTGCAGTGTTGGTCAAGAAATTTAGCAAACACTCTCAGAAACGCATCCATTAAGTGGATGAAACTCGACTGTGTGGTCTCAGTCTTCCCAACTGAGACCGCAGCAAACTCAGCTCTGGGTAGGAGCCGGTCGGGGCAGAAAAACCCACATGACTTCTGATGGGATTCGAACAAACGACCTCCCAGCCGGGAGTCCGCGACGCTAACCACTTCGCCACGGCGGCTGGTATCTAAACGTATCTTATCTTCGTATCTTATCTGACCTTATTTCGTCTTATCGTATCGTGTGGTATTGTATCGTGTCTTGTCTTATCTGATCTGCTCTTATATCATATCTTATCTTATTTTATCTCGTATATTGTCTTGTCTCATCTTCTCTTATCTTATACGATTATGTGTATCTTCTCTTATCGTATCGTATCTTGTCTTGTCTTGCCTTACTTACCTTACCTTACCTTACCTTACCTTACCTTACCTTACCTTACCTTACCTTACCTTACCTTACCCTACCTTACCTTACCTTACCTTACCTTACTTTATCACCTTACCTTACCTTGCCGTATCCAATCTTACCGTATTTCATCTAACCTTACTAAGATAAAAAAAAAAAAAAGCGGACAAAAGACCACCCACCACGAAGGCAACAACAGCTGCCTCAGTATTATAAAACCATCGGTGACGATTGTAAGAAGGAAAACACACACACACACACACACACACACACACACACACACACACACACACACACACACACACACACACACACACACACACACACACACACACACACACACACACACACACACACACACACACACCACACCACACACCACCTGACAGGGCAGGAAATCTGGAGATGTCAAAGCTGATTTCTCTGCTGAAAGGAATTCACTTTAACTGAGGATCTTCAAAAAAAGCGCAACTACGAATGAAACATAGCCAAGTATGACTGTTCGAGAGAGAGAGAGAGAGAGAGAGAGAGAGAGAGAGAGAGAGAGAGAGAGAGAGAGAGAGAGAGAGAGCTTGAGAGAGGCTTATCGCTTGAAATGGGAAATGGCCGTCCGACCAAGTACAGATTCACACATCATCCACAACGACCTTTTTTGATATTGGTTCATATGCACACACACACACACACACACACACACACACACACACACACACACACACACACACATCTCCATCCTTCCACTGACCGTCCGTCTCCACTTGATAATTCTCTCATTCTTTAGCCCCCACCCCACCCCCTTTCCTGCCATTTCACCCCCCCCCCCCCCCCACACACACACACACACACCCCTCCCCGTATCCAGCGCCACTCCTAGTCCACGATTTGTGCTTACCCTTCAATTTCTCTGTCAGTTGTCTCGCCCCATCAGTCATTTGGTTTTTGCCTGGAAAAAAAAAAGCAGTCGTGAGATGCCAAGAAGTAACACCTTGCTAAAGTTTGGCAATAACGCCCTACTTGCCTAAGACATGCAAAGGCATTGCCTATAGCGAAACATTTCCCCAGGAGAGATAACTTATGTGCTGTCCATTGGACTTTATTTCTTTTCTGACTGAACGATGTAAAACAATAATATAGCAGTAAAGGATTTTACAGTCGTCAGATAGACACTGTCGTTATTGCAGATGGACTAATACTGCAAATGAAGTCTGCAAATAAACACGCAAACGTAAAAAAACTGGGAACCCGACTACAATCGCAGCCATCTTGTTTTTTTCCTCTGCACACATTCTTTGACGGCCGCTACAGAATGTTTCAACGCTTGAGGCAAACAGTTCATTACCCAGACAGAGCGACAAACGCGCTACAGAAGAAGGCTCGGCCTGCACCAAACTCCCTGGTCGTTGTCTGCCTGCCATAGAGATATAGGGGACAGGATAAGTGTTTCGCTTTGCTCTCCCACTGTTCACCCTTCCTGGAGTCCCGTTCACTCATGCCGATCACAAACCTGCTCTGACACCACAGTCACCATGAGAAAAATATTCGATTAGCAGGCTGCCCGTACAGGTTATCACGTACACATTCTTATCAGTGTTCACTGTTCAGGAAGGAAGGCTCATCATCTGCACGTAGCCGTTGTCCGCGTATGAACCACCGTGACCATCTATCAAACTTGTCAACGTGACATTGTCAGCCGCGAAGTGTGGTGAACAAACAGTCAGCCATCGACCAGGAAGCAGTCAAACCAGAGAGCCAATTAGCTAAACAGGAAATAGTTAATGCCTTCAATTTATGCAGCGGACCTGTTTCCAGTGAAAGGCGAAGAGACTTATCCTCCCTGTCTTCATCTCTGTCAACCACAAGGAAAGGACTGTTCTACCCTCGTTACGGCATGCAGCTCCTGTTTTCCACAACATAGTCTCTCCCACTGGTTTAAAAGTCTGGTACTTTCATTTCTCGCTGATACTAAGGTACTATCAGTGTCCTCTAACCAAAACCAGCTCTACGGGCGACACGACGATCAGCAAAAGGCTGAAAATATAACTAAAACCAAACACACATCCAGAGTTTCAGAGGAGACCACTCAGCGTCACGTGAAGGACGTAAATAGCCGAGTTTCCGTTCAGTATGAATTCCCTAAACACTGCATAGTCTGATCCTAGCTCGACACGAATGGATCTAGTGAAATCATACCGGAGCTGACTTCGCTTTTTCGTTGAAGGAAAATAGTCACTGGAACCACTGTCTCGTGAAGTACGAACCAGGAAGAACTACATTAGTAACATGGCCACGACGACTATTACTGCTAATATACCACACCTATTTCTAGAAAGAGCACTCTCAGTGGGAAAACAGAACCTTTTAGTACCCCTTTTTTTTTTTTTTAGTCCTCTGAAATACCTAGCGCGAAGCCAAGCCGTCTAAGTGGAGACGACAGACATGCGCTATCAGTTTTTTCTTTATTCCGGAATTATTCTGAACAGAGAATAGTGGTGAGATGCATGTCTGCACCACGTGCTTTCATGACGTCAGACAAGGGAGAGAAGAGGTACCGCAGAAGATGAGTTGTCTGCCGTTGCCGTTTATCTTGTCTTGTCTTTCATGAGCAATGTGAGGAAAACGTGGTTGTCTGGAGCTCTTGTTGAGTGGGATGCGTGTTTTTTTGTTATTGTTGTTGTTGTTGTTGTTGTTGTTGTTGTCTGAAAGCGGTGCCAGAATACTTGAAATGCAGACTCCCTTCTGCAAATGATGAATCAGCCCCAGTGAGCGTTGTAGGTTGTCTGATTTGGCTTGAAATATGGGATGGAGAGAAAAGAAAAGGTTGATTTTAAGTACGCAAATTGTAAGACCCCACGAACAAAAATATACACGGACACGCAAAATGCACTTACATATGCATGTGTATGTTATTTTACATTTCCTCGGCATGCCAACGTAAGTGCGTACACACACACACACACACACACACACACACACACACACACACACACACACACACACACACACACACACACACACACATACACACACACACACACACACACACACACACACACACACACACACACACACACACACACACACACGCGCGCGCGCGCACGCGCACACATTGCTATATCACTAATTCCACCATCACTGCAACTAACAACATCTCAGACGGTCAAAATATTTCATAGTCATTTCCCCTTTCCTCTCTTGTCATCTCATTCCTTCTTATTCACACCCCCTTCTTTATGTTTAACGTGGTGACAGCCCTGGTATAGCCCTTTGCGGTCGGCTGGGCTATAAGCAACATTACCTTACTTCCTTCTTGACAGCCCTGATATGGCCCTTTGCGGTCGGCTGCGCTATGAGCAATATTACCTTACTTCCTTCTCTAGGCTGCTCACATCCCCTTCTCATCTTTTATCACTTCATCCCCCCTCCCCCCCTCCCTCTTCAACCCGCTCTCCCCTCCCCCCCCCCCAACCATCCCGTTTCCCTTCTTCTTACCATACTCTCTCTCTCTCTCTCTCTCTCTCTCTCTCTCTCTCTCTCTCTCTCTCTCTCTCTCTCTCTCTCTCACCATCCCACCCACCCCCCCTTTGATGACTATCACCCTCTTTCTTTCTTTTATAAAGCTCTTCCCATCTGATATTTTTACCTGAAAGAAAGATCTTGTTTTTTTGGTTTTTGTTTGTTTTGCAGGAAGAGTTTCATTGTAAGTCCTCAAGGACTAATCCAAACACGCACAAGCAACGTACACAGTCGGTTCTAATTTCACATGAAGAGCATAATCATTTAGACAGTTCCAGTTCTACATGGACAGCTTACTTATCAGCACCGATTTTTTTTTTTTTTTTTTTTTTTTTGATGTCCAACCTCTGCGCCACCTCAGAGGCAGTGCACCCACGCCGCTCATTCCGACACCCCGTCCACAGCCACAGCCCGGTCGACCCCGCCGCAGCCCCGGCACCGACAATCCACAGCGAGCAGTCAATGTCGAGTCGTCAAGAGGCAACCCACCGGAGGAGACACTGCACTGCCGCCGAGTCACTTCAGTGGTGTTCAGTGGCGCCTGTTCTGATCTAACATACGCAGGACACCACCTACTAAGCCCCCTACTGACAATAATTGCTTAGTCGCGGAGCCGGCGCGAGTGAGCTCTCCCTCCGGAGGGCGCCACCACGTCCGTCCAACGACAGCCAGCCCCATGGACCCGATACCGGTGACCCCGACGGAACCAAACCAAGGCCACAGACGTGGAGAGGGCATCGAAATTGAGGTCACCATGAAAGAACGGCATGAAGGGCCCACAGAATTTGAGACATTTTTTTTTTATGCTGATCGATGAGAATGAGGATGATTAAGATGATGCTACGGATTTCCATTTCGGTCTGAGACTACATGACAGGGCTGTACTCTACGCTTCCTTTCATAATATATCCCGGCGTCAACCAGGCCCGAGAGATACAGGCACCTGCAGTGTTGGTCAGGAAATTTGAGCAACACTCTCAGAAACGCATCCATTAAGTGGATGAAACTCGACTGTGTGGTCCCAGTCTTCCCAACTGAGCCCGCAGCAAACTCAACTCTGGGTAGGAGCCGGTCGGGGCAGAAAAAACCCACATGACTTTTGATGGGATTCGAACCCACGACCTCCCAGCCGGGAGTACGCGACGCTAACCACTTCGCCACGGCGGCTGGTCGCACCGATTTCTTCATGAGCAAAGTACAAAGCCGGATCCAACTTGACATAAAGAGAATAAACAGCCAGTTCCGGTTTGGCACGATCCTACTTCTCCTCCTCCGTTAACCCCCCACCCTCTTATTTCTCCTTATCTCTCCTCCAGCCACGAACATCCGGGTCCGCTTCGTACTTATAGAATGGGGTTAAATTACAGGAGAGTAGTGCCCCTTTCTTTCTGTGGGGGAAATGTTATCAGAAGCTGCAGAGACTTGTCTTTCGAAGAAGGACAGTCAGAATGTGCGTACAAATACTGCTGCTGTTGCTAACTACCTCTGCTGCTGCTGCTGCTGCTTTGTTGTTGCCTTGCTGCTGCTGCCGCAACTACTACTACTGCTACAACAACAATTATTGCTACTACTATACTACTACTACTACTACTACTACTACTACTACTACTACTGCTCACTGCTGCTACTACTACTACTACTACTACTACGATACCACCACCACCACCACTACTACTTCTACTTCTGTCACTATTACTATTGTAGCTGCTGCTGCTGCTACTGGTTCCACCACCACCACCACCACCACCACTACTACTACTACTACTGCTACTACTACTACTACTACTACTACTACTACTACTACTACTACATCAGACAGCTGCTGCTCCCCTTTTTGCTTCTGCTACTCCTTCAATTACTATTCTACTACGAGTACCGTCGCTGTAGCTTTTTGTGGAGAGAGAGAGAGAGAGAGAGAGAGAGAGAGAGAGAGAGAGAGAGAGAGAGAGAGAGAGAGAGAGAGAGAGAGAGAGAAAGTTGTTAAGTTGTTTTCATTTTTTTTCTAAGTAGATTTCTCTGATAAGGTTCATTGAAATGTAATCAGCACCCAGAACATACAAAAAAAAAAGTTACTAAAGAATCTTTAGGAGCAAAAGCCATAGTAAATCAACCTTTTTTTTCCTCTTCCTCCTCCTCCCTCTTCTTTCTTTCTTTCGTTTTCTTTCTATCCTTTTTTCTATTCTTCTTTCTTTCTGTCTTCTCCTTTTCCTCTCTTCTTTCTCTCTTCTTCTGCCTTAAATCGACGGGGAGTCGTAGAAGCACCACACTGAAGAACAGTAAACCATGTTCCTCCAGTTCTGTTGATGATGTGCCAAGTCCTAGGTCTCAGCAAATATCTGCCCTATCCACTCTGTTCTATCGTCATTCCACCGTGTGTGTTTTTTGTTTCCCTTCCATCTCCCTCTTGAAACAGTTCCCTGAAGGGTTGTCTCATCAAGGCCACTGGGTCTTGTTAGATAGTTGTACCATCGTAGTTTTCTTTTCCTCACTGATGCCAATATAGTGTTGTATGTCTCTTGCGATGGTTTGACGCACTTGCTGATTGGTGTGTCTGATCATTAATATCTTTATGGTTTGACGCACTTGCTGATTGGTGTATCTGATCATTAATATCTTTCTGTAACATTTCATTTCCTTGACTTGATTTTTTCTTTCTAGATCCGCTGTGAGGGTCCATGCCCCTCACGCGTGCAGGAAGATGGAACATACTGTTGAGCGCAGGAGCTTAATTATGTGTTTCATGAGGTGTTCTTGTATCGCCATACTTATGGGCAGTGTTGTGGTTGTCTTCGCTGACCCTGAGAGAATTTCCTGTCCATTACTGCTGAAAATGGAACCTGATAATTGGATTGTTGAACTGGTTCTAGCTTCTGAATGTGGACAGTCATATCAGTGTTGATGGCGGTGTTGTGGCTGGCCATCAAGTTTGTCTTCTCGGCGCTGATTTCCGTGCTATAGTTTCATCCAGTTGTGCAACACGATTGGCGAATTCTTGTTCACTGGCTAGGCTTTCGTTGTTATCTGTAAACTGAAGATTTGTTGATTGTGCTGACACGACCTTCAAGTGCATCTGTCATGAAACGTTCTAGAAATATGTTGAAAAGTGAGGGAGATAGAAGGCATCCCTGATGACCTCCAACTGAAGAATGGAATCATTCTCCAATAGCACCCTGTGTGAGCAGCACTGGTCGTTTTGGAATACAGTTGCTGACTGGTATTGACAAGCTTCTGTCCGATGAAAAATTTCTGCATTTTCCCTTGGTATCTGCCAGATATTGTCAAACGCCTCCTGGAAGTCAATGAAGACGTGGTAGGATTCCCTCTGGTGCTCGGAGTGTTTTTCGCGTGGGTAAAAAATCTGCACGATGGTACTTCTGTCTTTGCGAATCCACTCTGTTCTTCAGCAAATGATGGTATCTCCATGCGGTCGGTTGCAGTCTATTCAGAATTATTTAAAGCATTACTTTACTGGCATGGCCGATCAAGCTTATAGTACGGTAGGTCTGGCAGTGCGGAGATTTTCTCTCTTGGGAAAGGTGACAATCAGTGATTTAATCCATGGCGTGGGACCCTCCCCAGTGTGCCAGAGTTTGTTGAAGATGGCAGTCATGATATCAGTTACTGCTTACTGCATCTCCGCCACATTTACAGAAGTATGCAGGGATGTTGTCCATATCTGCAGTCTTCACTCATGTCAGCAATTCTGCTGCAGCTGTGACGTCTTCAGGTTGCATCAGAAAAAGCCATCCTTATTTGATGAATCCTGTGCTGTCAGCACATTTGGAGGACTCAGGGCAATATTCGTAGTGGGCTGATGTGAATTGTACTGTCACAAATAATGAACAATAGACAACATCAAGAACCTCCATTCCATGCTTTTACTTCAACGCCTACGGCCAGACTTACACTTCGAGTGTAGGAAGTAAGTGACTGGAACAACGCCGTTAGCATCACCATCAGCAACGACGCAGACAGAACACTCCCTAAAGCAGTGGCAGCAAGCGGCCTGACGAACACAGACAGCGTTGACAGTTGTTAGAAGGGGAAAAAAAAACTAACAGTGCAGGAAATCTGGAGATGTCAGCAGTTGGTTCGTCTCCTGGAGGGGGTTCATTTTGTTTGAGGATCTTCAAAAACAGTATTCACTATTTGAGAGAGAGAGAGAGAGAGAGAGAGAGAGAGAGAGAGAGAGAGAGAGAGAGAGAGAGAGAGAGAGAGAGAATGCTGGGTTAGGACAGCGCACAAGTTCTGGAATTTAACACAACAACAAAATATTGGTAGAATGCCAATTCTCGATGCTGTTGGAATAACGACAATGCACTTATATACTCATTACTTATTCGTTCCTTTCACAAATCTTTTTGGTTTTTGATTTAGTTTTTCATTTTATGAATTCTAACATTTCAATTCTTAATCGATGTTTTTTTTTTTTCAATGAATCAAGTATCTTGCAGATATTGTGTAGTAATTTTCTCTCTTTTTTTTTTGTGAGGTATTCTTCCCGACAGGAAGGGAGGGCCCAAAGTGCATGAGTCTGACTGTCAAATCACATATTTAGGAAGAGTTAATGTGATTTGTGTCAGCGTATATTGTCATTTCGGTGAAAAAAAAAATAATCATAGTTGAGGAAGGTACATTTTCACTGAATGCCCTTATCAGGGAGGTTGGTGTGGGGTGTGGGGGATGGTGATAGTTCCTTTTCTGAAGACCTGCCGTGGAGGTGAGGGGTGGGGTGGGTAACGTACAACGCGGACAGGACATGAGTTCGCCGCCCTGGGTTAGATCAAAACAAAGCCAATGGACACGTTCAATGATCACGAACTTCACGCAAAGTTAAGATTTCGTCGTCACAACATCTTCCAGCTGACAGACACTCTCCGAGAAGACACTGAATTTGATTTGCACACAGACTGAGACACGGAACTCGGCCCCCTGCTCTACAAGTGTGTCTGTAGCTCCCCAGTTTCGTCTGCTACGATAGCTGGCTTAGCTCTTGGTGTGTGTGTGTGTGTGTGTGTGTGTGTGTGTAGGCTAAATCAGTCTTCGTGTCTTTGTGTGTCACTGTTACTTTGTGTCAGTGTGTGTATGTGTGTGTGCTTGTGAGCGTGACTTCATCATGTTTATGGCCTTTTAATAGTTTTATCAAACTTGTTTTAGTTCAGCTTCTTTTTCAGTCTTTGTTGTGTGTGTGTCTGTGTCAGCGTGTTTTCGTGTGCATGCGCAGAAGGTTGGGGGTTATTCAAGACATGCGCAGAAGGAGGGAATCCCTCTTTTTATCTCTGACCATCACCCTTTGCTTTCTGGACACTTCGTAGGTAGAAACCGAGACAAAAGCCAGAGAATATGGATACGAAAGCAGATTGCGCTGAACCCACTGGGTTTGTACCCAGGAGTTAATCTCGTCTCTCTCTCTCATATATTAAACACACACACACACACACACACACACACACACACACACACACACACACACACACACACACACACACCCCCCTCCCCCACAAACACGCGTACACCCATACACACGTACCTCACAGACATACAGACGTACACACAGACACAGACACACAGACACAGACACAGACACAGACACACAGACACACAGACACAGACACAGACGCAGACACACACACACACACACACACACACACACACACACGCACGCGCGCGCGCGCACACACACACACACACACACACACACACACACACACACACACTTGTATTAGCCCTATCATCTGGACTGTGTGCTGGACCAATCATTGTGGGGACTCAATTTTCCAGGAACTTTGAAATAGTTTCCAGATTTTTTTTTTTTTTTATGGGATGTGATTATTGATGGTATTAGATTAAGAACCATACCCATTACACAACTTTGCATTCAAAATTTAATAGTATGAAATTTCACATTCTTTAAGTGGAAACACACACACACACACACACACACACACACACACACACACACACACACACACACACACACACACACACACACACACACACACACACACACACACACACACACACACACACACACACACACATCACACACACACACGAACATTTCCATTTGCAGTCAATTTCGTTTTCAAGCCTGACAAGTTCCATGTTTTGTTTTGTTTTCGTTTTAAATCGATTTCTTCAAGACTGTGAATGTAAATGTTGATAATCTTTTCGTTTGTAATCGACTCCGCCTTAAAGACAAACACATCAATGTGAATTTTATTTCCGTTCATAATCCACTTCGTCTTCAACATCGACAATATAAATGGTGATCTTATTTCCGCTTAAGACTGACCACGACTCCAAGACAAACAACACAGATGTTGGTAACCTTTTCCGTCCATAATCGACTCCGATTTCATACTGAGAAGATCGATTTTTAATTTTATTCACGTTATAATCGACTTCATCTTCAAAGGAAACAAATTACATGTTCATCTTTTTTCCCGCTGATAATCCATTTCTGCCTTCAATACAGACAAAATGAATATTGATCTTCTTTTCCTTCGTCTTCAACACTAGCAACATAAATGGTTATTATCTTTCCGCTCATAATCCGCTTAGTTTTTAGCATAAACGAGACCAATGTTTATTTTGTTTCCGTCTGTAGTTGACTTCGTCTGAAGCACAAACAAGATAATATATATGTCCGATCCAGTTAAAATCGAATTCGTCTTCACCACAAACAAGATCAATGTTTTTCTTTTCGTTTCAAACCAACTTCGTCTTCAACCCTAAAAAGAAAAATCTATATTCCTGTTGGATATTAGACTTAGATCATTTTATTTTTCTGTTAATAATAGAGACTTTGTCTTCAATGCTAACAAGACAGATGCTGATTTT
>JADBJO010000421.1:175000-195000 GCA_016801955.1 Conus betulinus | reverse complement strand
CCCCTTGTGTAGACGTGAGTGCGGATTGTTAGCGCCTAGAACCTTTGGCAAGGCGCTATTTAAATGCTCTATTATTATTTTCATTTTATTATTATAATTAAAAATCATTATTGTTATTATCATCATTATTATTATTATCATTACTATTATTATTATTATTTCTTCTTCTTCTCACTACAACTATTGCAACTACAGCCATATCATTTTAACTGTCCTCTAACTCTTCTCCATCCTCTTGTTCCGTTAACATTGTTACTACCGTTACCACAATTGCTGTTATAACTGTTATTGGTGTTGCTATCATATGACTATATAACCGTTCTTAGTCTCATCAGGATATCAGTATTAGTATTTCAGAATTGGTATTAATGTCATTTTCTGTAGTGTATTATCATTATCACTATTATAATTCTTTTAATCCGTATTGTCTCCCCTTCACGTCGTTTTCCATTCCACAGGCTTTGTGCACTCAGTTTGAAGAGATAAGTGACTGTCTGTTGGTCCTTCGTTTGAAAATGTCTTCAATCTTATTTGTCTTGCCTGAGAAGACCAAAAAGGACGAAACGCGCTGCGTTCGTTTTAACATGTGTTTAGTCTTTCGTTTGGCAGTGCAACAATTATGTCTTTGCCTTTGCTTACATTTCCGACCGTGGTTACCCCCACTATGAAACTGCAGTAAAGATGGTCTTTAAAGGCCAGAGGTTTAAAGACACCGTTTGTAAGTAGGTTCGTCCCCCGTCCCACCCCCACACATCCCCGCTCCCATGCAACTAACACAGTGACTGACCTAGCTTCTGATTGGTAGACAGAATCTCGGGCATGCTTGTCCTCAGACCGAGCTAACCGCTGCAGGTGGACCCGCCATTTTGCGTCATGGGCAGAACGTAACGAACCACATTCCAGTTCAGCACCGGGAGCGGTGCCAGCCTGGCAGGGGAAGTCTGTTCCTATGGCATGCATACCTCGTTACGCAGGGGACCACCAGACAAGCCCCCCCCCCCCCCCTCCAGCACCCCCCCCTCCCCACCCTAACCTCCTAGCTTCACTTCCCTTTCTGCTTTGGCTTTGTCGTTGGTCGCCGCTGTTGTCTTCTCTCATCAATCTGATAGTGTTTTAGTAGTCATCCGCCCAGTGGTCATTACTCCACAATCCTTTAGCTGTCAATCATTACTGTTGTATTCTTTTCTTACCGGTACTTTGGCTCATTACTCGTGGACACTGTAGATTGTCATTTTTTTTTTTTAATCTTGATTGTCATAAGATCATTCATGAGAACACAGGGACATTGGAAAATGAGAGAACTTATTGTAGGACCCCGTGACTTACTGGTTAGAGTAAGAGGGTGTGAAGAAAGGGGTTGGGGGAGGGGAGAAAGAGGGTGTACTCGTGGGACACTGGAAGGGGATTTCATTTTGGGGAAGGGTGAATCGTTTTTTTTTTGGGGGGGGGGGGGGGGGGGGGGAGGAGAGCGAAAGAAACTTCTAAATGATCCTATAAATCTGCAGAAAGAGAGGGACGAGGGGAGGGGAAAATGTGTAGGATAGTAATAAATCACTGGGATGAGAGAGAGAGAGAGAGAGAGAGAGAGAGAGAGAGAGAGAGAGAGAGAGAGAGACACACTGACACTGACACTGACACATTTTTATTGCCATTAGCAAATAAGCCCTGTTGGTTTGGCGGTTACAGTTATTTCGTTAATAGACAGCAGTAAAAACATGCAGTTGAAAGAAAAAGAACTCTTACAAATTTCACCAATATTTCAAATCTACATACACACAGAGAAGTGGACAATATCCCCTCCTCCGAGCGCGCGCGCGCGCACACACACACACACACACACACACACACACACACACACACACACACACACACACACACACACACACACACACACACACACACACACACACACACACACACACACACACACACATACCTTGAACACACATCGTGCATACACATGCACATAAATTTGCACGTATGTGCGCGCTGGCGCGCCGGCTACACACACACACACACACACACACACACACACACACACACACACACACACACACACACACACACACACACACACATGCACGTACTTCTCTCTCTCTCTCTCACACACACACACACACACACACACACACACACACACACACACACACACACACACACACACACACACACACACACACACACACACACACACTCACCTGTCTGTGCACCACTAATCAATTTCCTTCGACCATCAGGCTATGAAAAATACAGAATAAGTGCAGAATATGGATTCATGTATTGTCGCAGAGTTTTATCTCAACAGATTGTTTGTGATGTTCTTTCTCCGAAAATCACTGGCTTCTGCTATATATTTTGCAAATGATATAGTAATGTTTTCATTACAACTGGATAGAACTGCGATGAGATGTTTTCTCTGTGCAGCTGACTCACTGAAAATTTTGCAACTCCTTCGAATATGTGCGTAAGCAGGGCAATCAAAGAGAGAGAGAGAGAGAGAGAGAGAGAGAGAGAGAGAGAGAGAGAGAGAGAGAGAGAGAGAGAGAGAGAGAGAGAGACGTTTTACTCAATAAGGCCATGGTCCCTTCTAAAGGGTTTACAATATTATACACATAATCATAAATTACAAAAATAAATAAAACAGCATAAGAAAACCAAATCACTGTAAACAATGACAGCACGCGGAGAAAATAGACATGGAAGCCTTATACCCATTAATACGATGATCTGTTTCTCTCTTTTTAAGCTAGGCCCAACAGTTCGCAGCTTAAAAGCAAATAAACGTTCCTCGATGTTATTATAATCTTGATTTCCCGTAATCACAGAAGTGCGGAGTGAACATGGATTTTTACAGAGTTTTCGTGGTTTGTTTTCCTTTTTTTTTTTTTGATAATACACATTTGAATGCGTTATTTCAAAAACAAACAAACAAACATATATAGAAAGAAAAAATGGAAAAAAAGGGTGAAGGACGAGTAGTGACGGAGTGGGATTAGGGAGTACATTGGGAGGGGAAAAAGTCAGGATCCATACAACAACAACAACAACAACAACAGCAATGATAACAAAAACAATAATAATAATGATAATAATAACAACAACAGCAACAACAACAACAACAATAATGATGATGATAATAATAATAATCATGATAAGAATATATAACAACGAAAATATAACAACAAATAGCAATGATCATAAATAATGGCAACAAGGACATATCTAGCAGTTGTTAGAATAAGCGACATGATCCCATGTTTTGGACGTATGTGCACGTGAGCTTGACAGGGTGAAATTAAAGCTAGTCGTGACTTTGATTTGTTTTGTGTTTGTTTCCATTGAAAGATTTACAAGATTTTTTTCCAGAGAATAACTGTAAAACGAGAGAATGGTTGCTTCTTATTTCCATCGGGTTGGATTAAAGTTCGGATGACCGTAGAGACAAGACGCTACGCCATTGATAACCAGCTGAACAAAGATTATGGTGGCATTTGGTTCTCTCCCTTGTCAGCCTTTAAGTCAGTATCCAGTTTGCTTCTGATCTCCCTTACTCACAGAACAAATCTTCCTTATGTGAAAATAAGTCTCCTGCAGCTTATTCCTGGCATTAAGGAAGACTTCTTTATCTGTGTAAAAACATACATCGTCTAGTGATTGGAAAGTCACGATTTCGATTTATACAGTGAATTCTATCAAATTTAATTTCTTTTGACAGTTCGAGTTATAAATCAACACGTTTCGTTACAAGTCGTTCACACTTCTCTCTGGTTTTGTTTCCTGGTCTCTGAATGCCGTAAAGTATGATTTTGTGAAACGTCCCACCAAGTCATCCTCTTTCCATTCGAAACTATCTGCACATTCAAAAACAGTATTTTCTTAATTCTATCCTTTCAAAGTTCAGTTCTCATATTTCAGATTCGCCATGTCCTCTCTTAGAGATGTCCTCTCTTAGAGATGTTGCTTCTTCTTGCAAACCAGCACACATTTCCTTTCACGTCTTTCAAATTGTCTTTCACCTCCTCAAACTTACAGCTTTACAGATCCACCTCCGTCGGCTCAGCGCTGCATGTCCTTGGTGGAGAAGGAGACAGAATGGTAGAGTACCACCGCCACTTGTGCTTTGGTCTGCTGTTGATTGTCGTTCTTTCAGCATGGGTCTGGGGCAGGGGTTCTGTTCGAAGCCTCCGCAGCTTTGCAGAAAAAACGCCGAAGAATGAAATTGAGCCAGCAGCAAACCTACAGCTACACCGCTCTGTGCACCGCACATTTTCAATGTCCGATTGAAGATAGTTTTTTCTTCAAAAGACGATAAAACATAAACGCCGGAACAAATCCACAACAAATGGCGCAGAAAAACTCAATGCCACTTCTGGCATGATGACACTTAACCAGTAAACATTTCAGACTTGGTTCAGACAGGTAAAATTCCTCCTAAAAAATCAAAGCTTCTGTCAGTTACTATTTATATTTTACATGACGGATGTGTATCCCCCCTTCCAGAGAGAGAGAGAGAGAGAGAGAGAGAGAGAGAGAGAGAGAGAGAGAGAGAGAGACGAGAGAGAGAGAGAGAGAGAGAGAGAGAGAGAGAGAGAGAGAGAGAGAGAGAGAGAAAAAAACCTTTAACAATTTACGTATAATTCAACAAGGACAACGACGATGACAACAACAACAACAACAACAACAACAACATCAACAACAACGACGACGACGACCACCACCACCACCACCACCACCACCACCATCACGACGACGACCACCACCACAGCAATACAATACAAGTGATTAGGGTGTAAGTTATTGCCTTTCTGTCATGATGAGAAAGGGGTTAAATTCGCTTGGATGCAATGAACAAGAAAAAATGTATACTCCTGATTTTACCATTTTTAAAAAATGAAATAATCGTTACGGAAATTTGAAAGAGCCACTTGTTCCAGCAGGACAGAGCACCAATACATAAGGCTTGATTTAAAGAGCTCGGCTCTGAGGATTACACACATTACTTGATGTACTAAGATATTCTCTGAGGAAAGGAACTGATCATTTACAAGAAGAGTAGGAGAGACAATGGTAAAGATGGTACAGGAGACAAAATAAAAGGCCCATCGTCAGTGTCTTTCCTCTTTCCATTTTCAAACT
The DNA here is from genome assembly GCA_016801955.1 of Conus betulinus. Lineage (NCBI taxonomy): Eukaryota > Metazoa > Mollusca > Gastropoda > Neogastropoda > Conidae > Conus > Conus betulinus. The sequence goes on along the minus strand of JADBJO010000421.1, from coordinate 189,864 downwards.
GATTCTGAAACAAATTAAACCGATCACAGTGAGCTGTGACGTGAACTGTCGCCTGACCTGAACTCTTCAAAATGAAGAGGAAACACACATCGACGGCAGAACGAACAATCACAGAGTTTTTGTATTGTTTATAGCTTGCCGAGCACGGCGGATAGATGACAGCTACGTCAAACGAATTAGAATTAAACAGACAAACAAACGAATCAAACAAGATAGTTGATTTTCAGTGTCACGAAGGCGTTACTGCGTGCGGACTAATTCATACACGCTGCGCTATTTATTTCTACCGAGCTATAAGATAAAAGACCGCGGAATTTGCAGCTAGATGAAGGGATGACTAAATCAGAAAAGGTGTGGGTACAAGGATTCAGGGACTACACTTGGCACGCAGCTGATCTATGCAGCCAAACGCGTTGGCCAGGGCATGGGGTAAACTCTCTCTCTCTCTCTCTCTCTCTCTCTCTCTCTCTCTCTCTCTCTCTCTCTCTCTCACACACACACACACACACACACACACACACACACACACACACACACACACACACACGCAAACACACGTGTGAGATTGATGGAAATGGATTACCATAGTCACACTTTATTTACCATTCCCTTCCTTCCTGCCCGGCAGAGGGACACTTTGAGGCCAGGAACCATAACTCGCTACCATTAAGGGCACATTACTGCCGTGGCCAATTTGTTGCTTTTGCAGATGAGAGAGAGAGAGAGAGAGAGAGAGAGAGAGAGAGAGAGAGAGAGAGAGAGAGAGAGAGAGAGAGAGAGAGAGAGAGAGAGAGAGGAGTAGGCACCGTATCACATAGACCAATGGAAAATTCACATTGGCATCTGCAGTGACTTTGAGTCAGGATACGTACCAAGCCTTCTTGACATCCACTTTATCTTGACGCACAGACAAAATGGTCCCCCTCCAACAACCGAAAGACAAGGCAAATGTAAAGTGGCACTGTTTGTTACACGGTGAAAATGAACTTCCCTCTTTGTGTGTCATATACTAGACATATTTTAAAAAGAATTGTTAGTGAGTCTGCCAAACCAACGGAGACACACAAATTATAAGACAAAACACGACGCGTTGGTACCTCTGAGGTCTTCTTCAGGCAAGAACAATGTTCAGGAGAGTAAAAAACGAAGAACACGCAATCACTGATGTTCTCATATTTGGCTCAAGATGGGTGTTTTTTGCACTCATCCTGAACCGAATATGAGAAGATATATCTTTTGCCGAATATGAGAAGATATCTTGTGCCGAATATGAGAAGATATCTTTGCGCCGAATATGAATTAAAGATTGCTCGTTCTTCGTTTTCATTGACCTGCGTGGAGAAAACCTTAGAAGTCGAAACGCGTCGTGTTTTGTCTTGTCATTTGTTTGTCCACGCTTGTTTGTCGGACTCACAAGAAATTCTTTTTGGCCGTCCGGCGGCCATTTTATTTGGGTGCCGAATACATGGAAAGGTAAGTGACTCTTCGTTCTTTGTTCGTACTGTCCTAAATGTTAAATGTTATCTGGTTTTGCCTGAAGAAGACCCAAGAGGTTGAAACGCATCGTGTCTTGTCCTGTGCTTTGTTTGTCAATGTCCTTGGCGGTAATTAACCCCCTCTGCTTCTAAATTTTTCTCTTAAAAAAAGGTTTCAATTTCCGCTTGCGGTCACCTCACTTGGAAACTGATATCGTAGACATGTCAGAAACGACGAAATACGCAGAGCCCTTGGACAGTATGTGAGCGAATCACCATGAAGACCTGCAGACCCACAATGAGGTACAGTAAGCTGAAGCGATAGAGACACAGGGCAAGATCACAGGGACTCTCCAAGACTGTCCGCAACGAACAGGAAACACTGCGAATAGATTACAAAAAAAAAAAAAAAAAAAAAAAAAAGGGTGGACAGGGACCACAGTGCTGAGTGTACCAGGAGGGCTTGGCCACAACCCAGAGGAAGAGGGGGGGGGGGGGGGGGGGGGGGGGGGCAGGGCAGACAGGGATGACAGACCCACATTGCCGAGTGGACTGGGAAGAGTTTGGCTTCAAACCAGACACTTGCGCACTACCATCAGAGGGGGGAGATAACTGGTGCAGTGTTCTTTATCACTGCAGCGCCTCCTGGTGGTGTCTGGGACCTGTAAGCAATGGAGATCGAGAGCTTTGTCTCTAGCATTTCCCTGGTATCAACCCCGGTGAGCACACGTCTTTACTGATCCATCGGCTCTGGAATCGTCAGGAAATAATCTGGGTTGAAGAAGATGGTGGTGGATCAAAACGACGTCATCGTGATATGTACAGTTGTGACTGTGTTTAAAGTACGTTAGTATGTTATCCTTTGTAACAGTGTTTATACAAAGTCATTCATTTTCTGAACAACAACTGAAGTATGAATCAAAACATGTCACTCCGTTTTAATTTGTCAGAACATGAAATAGTCGACTTTATGTTGTGTTAACATTGCCCCACAGTGACCCGGACGTGACCACAGTGACCGTTGGTGTCCATCACAGGTCATAGTTCAGGGTCACCGGTCGGGTCACTGTCAGCGGCAAACAGAGACATCTCGCTGATTAAAGAAAAACTTTTGTTTTCAGTGTGAAAAGATTTTTTTTTTTTTTTTTTCCTGTAAATTTTTCGGTGAACAGAATAGATCAGTGCTATAGGAAAGCCAGAATGGCAGAAATGAGCACGTCCCTCTGCTATTGATTAGGCTGCGCGCGCGCGAACACACACACACACACACACACACACACACACACACACACACACACACACACACATATATATATATATATATATACACACACAGAATATATTCATCCTGTGTGTGTGTGTGTGTGTGTGTGTGTGTGTGTGTGTGTGTGTGTGTGTGTGTGTGTGTGTGTGTGAGAGAGAGAGAGAGAGAGAGAGAGAGAGAGAGAGAGAGAGAGAGAGAGACAGAGACAGAGAGAGAGAGAAGAGCGTGCGCACGCGCGTACTTGTTTGTATATATATATATATATATATATATATATATATATATATATATATATATATATGTGTGTGTGTGTGTGTGTGTGTGTGTGTGTGTGTGTGTGTGTGTGTGTGTGTCTCTAGGCAGTGAGGGTATTATCTATGTGACAAGCCACTGGCAGAGAATTCCTGAGAGCTGGAGCACAAGAAGAGATCGGGAGGTAGATATTTCACTTTCAGTTTAGTGTACACACAATACTTTGATGATCCAAGCTGCCCTTTCTAACAAACAAAAACCTCGAAGTTTTGTGCGGCCTTAGGGTATTGGACCCGGCGATTAATGTGTTTACATATTTGTACATGGTGGTATCACGTCCTCTTGGAGAGAGAGGGCTGCTGTCTGGTGTTTGTACCTACTTGTGTGTGTGTGTGTGTGTGTGTGTGTGTGTGTGTGTGTGTGTGTGTGTGTGTGTGTGTGTGTGTGTGTGTGTGTGTGTGTGATATTTGTTTATTTGTTAAGCGGATGCCAGACAGCTATCAGGCTGCCGTTGTTATCTTTCGATTTCGTCCCAGAGACAGAGTCTGTCGGGAGTCCGTATTCGGACAGGCCATCATTAACCCCCCCTTACTCCCCGTCACCCTCTGTCTCTCTCTTTCCACCTTGTGTGTGTGTGTGTGTGTGTGTGTGTGTGTGTGTGTGTGTGTGTGTGTGTGTGTGTGTGTGTGTGTGTGTGTGTGTGTGTGTGTGTGTGTGTGCACGTGTGCACACGTGTGCATCAAAGTATGCGCTAATGTGCACGTGCGCGTGTGTGTGCGTAAATAAATAAATAAACTAATGTTATGATATGATAGCTTGCGTAAATAAATAAATAAATAAATAAAAAAAAATAAATAAATAAATAAGTGAATAAATAAAGCCGGGCGTAAAACGAAAATTTAAAATGACATTTATGATGATGGATGTGTCCATCCAGTTTTTTTTTCTATTATTTCGAAGTTAAGCCCGTAGTTTGTTCGGAAGTCGAAACAGATAATGAACGACTATGCCGCAGCTATCCGAATGTTCATCATGGCGTTTCAATAGGAAACAGTGAACATCTATGCCGCAGCTATCTGAATGTTCATCATGGTATTTCAGTGGGAGACAATGAACATCTACGCTGCAGCTATCTGAATGTTCATCATGGCATTCCAGTGGGAAACAATGAACATCTACGCTGCAGCTATCCGAATGTTCATCATGGCATTTCAGTAGGAGACAATGAACATCTACGCCGCAGCTATCTGAATGTTCATCATGGCGTTTCAGTGGGAAACAATGAACATCTACGCGCAGCTATCTGAATGTTCATCATGGCATTTCAGTGGGAGACAATGAACATCTCTGCTGCAGCTATGTTAATGTTCATCATAGCATTTCAGTGGGAGACAATGAACATGTATGCTACTATCTGAATGTTCATCATGGCATTTTAAAGACAGAAAATACAGAGCTATACTGCAGCAATTAGAATCTTCATCGAGGCATTTCAGCGACAATAGGGGATGTATTACTGTGCGTATTTCCACTTCAAGTATCCTGGTGCATGCAGGGTACGTCGGTTTTTTCTTACCCCCGCCCCTTTCCCTCGAATACTGACGGGTGATTGGATCTTCAACGTGCATCATCTGGGCATCTGTCTGTGTGAACCCAGGAAGGGATCAGTCAATGTCAGGCCTATACACAGACCGATCTGGGAGGTGAGAAACACGCCGCTCCCACATTGACACGCCATGCAGTACCGGAACTTGAACCTGCAACCCTAAGCGTTGTAACCACTGGACCAGTGCACCCACTGTCAACCCTGTACCAGCATTCCTTTTTGCCTCTGGGACGGTGGGAGGACAGCGGCGTGCAGGATGGTGCACGAGGTGACAATGGGTTGGGTGAGGAAGTGATCCATCCACTCTCTCCTTTAATGACCCATTTCCATGCACGCATACCAGGCCCCAAAGACTGGAATTACAGCGTTGCCTCCTGTCTGTTTCTGGGTCAGTGTGTCTGACTGATTGCCGCGCTTCCCCAACCCTCCTGCTCCCGAGATTGTAACGACCCAAGGGACAGCTCTCCCATGGCTTTTTGTCATCTCAGTCTCCACAAGGGGCTGATGACTCCAGGTGAGGCTCTGGCTAACTGCTGAAGGAAGTCTGTCACAAATACCTGAGGATTTCAATGAGCGGATGGCATGGTTTAGTCCTCCAGGACAAACATCCTTTGATGTTATGGCACTGGAAGGTACAATTCCGATGGACCGATGCTGGTGTCTATGTGCGCACAAGATGGATTTTCCCTCAACAATACCCCCTTCAGTACTCGTTTCAGTTAAAAAAAATGTGGGATTCATTCTCGCTCGGCGCGATTACCTTATGTTGGATTGAGTTATTGTCAGCCAGAAACAGGCGTCATTTGCATATCACATTTTGTAGGAGCAGGGAGGGAGAAGAGGTCGAAAGCTGATTTGATTCCCGCCTGCTCCACATCAAGCTGCGGTCAATGAAGTAAAGATACTCACCGAAAAGTTCCATAAGATTCATGGGAACCATCTCAGTGGCATGATCTAAGAGCGCAGGAACCAAGACGATGAGCAAGCAGGATGCCACAGACTGGAAAGGGTCGTGGTATTACTTCTCTGGGCCCCAGTCTATTTCACAGGAAGTACTTATTCTGGATCGAGCCATTCTTGCAGCCGAAATGAGAAGTGATCAGGTATCACCCCTTGCTTGCTGGAATACATCCTTTGGCGCAGTTATCAATTGTGCTTGCTCATTGGAGACACATCTCCGACCCTCCTGGCTGTCCATCGTCCCTTAAGTCTGCAGCGTCCAGCAACGAGCTAAAAAGTGACTTCAAAAATATAGTCTAATTTCTGTGCATCGAAACTGAGTGAATTAAAACAAACAAACAAAAAACCACCTGGTCAAAAGGCTGATTTTCCGGCTATGACTTTCTTAGATTTTGTACAATTTCTTACCTTTCCGTGAATGTAAAGTTTTGATTTTTAAGATTTTATATGCAACAACAACAACAACAACAACAACAACAACATCTACTACTACAACTACTATTACTACTACCACCACCACCACCACGACTACCACACTACTACTACTACTACTACTACTACTACTACTACTACTACTACTACTACTACTACTACAATGTAGTGGGAACCAACATCTGCTTTAGACCTGTTCGTTCTCTACCAGTAATGATTATTTCATAACCTGAGAAACAGGGAAGAAATCTATAACTATCTGACTGAATGAAAATGGAGAGGACGGGGATTTAGACCTCTTCAATGTCTACGATGTTTTGCACTACTTCTGTTCAAAGACAGAGCGTCGGTAGTAAATATAAAAGAAAGCCTGTGAACCAGAGACTATCGATTAACCAATAAGAGCGAGAAGGCTCTGTGTCTGACGTCCCTGTAATGTTTGCAAGGCTCTTCACGTGTGGTGAGGCACTGTTTGCAACAACTAAATCTATTTGTATCGGGGAAACCATGGACGATTTCCATTGGTGCCAGTCGGGGAAGCTGCAGTTTTATACAGTCTGTGAGGAGGAGTTCTTCATGGAATCGGTTTCCCATGTGTTTGACCAAGTCCATGCAGGAATTTACACAACCCTTTTATTACTTGCACTCAGTCTGCGGGATGGTGGGTGTTAGTCAATGGTAAATATTACTGTCCTGCATAGTTTCTGATCAATTGTGCTTTTGCAGCGGAAGTTATAGCTGAGCCGTACTTTTTGATGTAAAGAATAACTAAAAATCCTTCTTTTGTAAATGTAATTGATCGACGTTTGCATTGTAGTAAACGCGTCGTCGTCAAAATCCTTCCTGAAATGCAGAAAACGTTTGGTTCAGGACAGGTTAAGCAGAGTTTTCATGGCCTTGATGTTTTGTAATGAATTAATGATAGGAGTCTGTGATTCAAAATTGTGAGAAATGATCACTGAACTGTTTACTGATAAAGTGTAAAGAACAAGTGATCATCGTTCTGCTGCCAACTCCGTGTCAGTGTCGTTTGATTGGTGAGAAGGAACTGTATTGCAAACTACTTTTTCAACTCCCCTGATTCGTGTACACACCCGAACACCCTGCAGACGACATAGGGCAACACAACAGCAAAAGGTATGAGAAATGAGGAATCCATGGTGGGAAAAGAAAGCTGAAGATCTAGAAATTGCAGCCAATACCAGTGACATAAAATACTCCACAGGTGCGGCGCTTTATTGAGGAACGTTTCCTTGTATATTTCGTTTAGATTTAGTTCTTCTTTGTTCTCTCTTCTCTGTTCGCTTCCTTCAGTCAGTCTGTCGAGTTGGGACCCTCTTTAGAGGGCACATAATGCCTCCAAGCGAAAGTTTGGCCGTGTCTGACGTGGCGCTCACCTGTCAACGGGTGCAGCTGACAGTAATGAGTTGCGACCACTTGCTTGATGGTGGCGTTTTGCCAGTGGGCTCTGCATGCATGAATATGGGCTGGTACACCCGTGGGAACGTTCCCATGGAGGTTCTGTCGTGTCACGTCCTGTGGGGCATTACGCCATGGCATCTGCTGCAGGGAGTAATTATGTCCCTTGGTGTCAGTAACGAGTGAGGCTGCTTGATGTACCATCAGCAGCTGGCTTCTAAGGGTGGTGGCAGGATTGCTCCCAGCTGGTGCAGGCAGTTGAGGGGCAGTACTTCCCTAGGTACTCGCACCTTCGGTGTATGTCCTTTCTTCTCTCTGTGGGCTTTATAGCCATGGCATTGCGGGATTTCTTATTTATTCCTTTGTCTTACGCTTCCTCCAGACAGTTTTGTCCTTGCCTGTTGACTCTTATTTCAGTGAAGCGTTCTTTGTCTTCTATTTGTTGGTCGCGAAATACTGAGAAAAATGTCTAATGGATTGGTAACAACTGTGTTCATTTTAATAGGAAGTACAGGTCTGTGTGCATACTACATGTTCGCACACTTGCTTCGGGTCAGACGACATATGAGCAGTATTTTTTTTCTCGGGTAAATCAGCTGTGTGCCTCTTCAATCATCTTCTGCCTTCTGGTCGAGAAGGTTGTGTCAGCCAATTCTGTCAGCCTTGGGACTTGACCCCTGATGATATCCAGAAAGCAGTTCCATATCTCCCCTCTCTTTGTTTGCTCTCCTGATACATGCTATCAGGAAAATGTCCCAATCTCCCCTCCTCTTCCCACTGTGTTCATCCTTATACATGCTAAGTACAGGTCCATATGCCCCTCCTCTTGTTCACAGCTCTCCTGATACTTCTATCATCAGACCATCCCATATGAGCAGTATTTTCTTCCCCACAGCTCTCCTGATACATCAGCAGGTGCCTCCCATATCAATCCCTCTTCTGCCTTCAGCTCTCCTGAGACATGCTATCAGTAACCATCCCATATCTCCCCTCCTCTTCCCCGACAGCTCTCCTGATACATGCTATCAGGTAACCATCCCATATCTCCCCTCCCCTTCCCACAGCTCTCCTGATACATGCTATCAGGTAACCATCCAATCTCTCCCCTCCCCTTCCCACAGCTCTCCTGATACATGCTATCAGGTAACCCATCCAATCTCTCCCCTCCCTTCCCACAGCTCTCCTGATACATGCTATCAGGTAACCATCCAATCTCTCCCCTCCTCTTCCCACAGCTCTGCTGATACATGCTATCAGATATAACCACCCAAGCTCTCCCAGCTACACCTGCACCCACAGCAAGTTATTATGAACCAGTCACTCCCAATATATGGACAAAAACAAAAAGCCAGGGAAAAAGAAAGACCTTTGTCCTTCGTTATTCCATTAAAACAGTGTCTTCGTCAGCAGCTACAGTACCACTGCATACTATAGGAGCAGAAGGGATGCCATTCTTTATCAAACACCTAAGCCAGGAAGGGGGTGTGGGCGTGCGTCTGACGGCTCCAAGAAAACGGCAGCACCCTAATCTCACAGACGCCGGTCAACAGAGGAAGATGGCGGAGATAAGAAGACATGGTACTTTAGCCCTGCGCTCCTCCTCACAGCTCACACCGTAACACGCGCACTGTCACTCCGCCACTTTTCAGCATTCCATCACGCCCCTCGCACTGTCCCACAATGCCACGTGCTGTAGTCTTCCTTCCACAGACATTCTGCTTCCGCCTCCGCGACGATCCATCAAAGTGCTCTCTGTTAACCATGTGGGTACCAGATGTTCCAACAGGTGCATTCCAATGGCTGTTCTAAGCAGTTTCCAGGAAGGTGACAGAATCTGGCAAATAAGAAATAGCCCAACAAATATTGACACAAGTGAACAAACAGAGATGACAAAGTGTACATAACCCAGTTTGCTGCCTAACTACTTTCTCTTCAAAGCACACTTCAATTTCAAATTTAAAAAAGGATGTTGTCTCTAGGATCTAGGGTAAAAAGGGAAATCGTTTCAAATTATGATCAAACATGACTTTTTGTCCATGCACCATGAATACGCACGTCATATGAATGACAGTAATGTTTACTGTTCTTCTGCATGTCATAGCTCTAACGGATTTGACAGACAGACGCTATGAATGCTGCTCATTTCAATTCTGGAACAATTTGTTTGTTACTTCCATGGCAGCACGGTGTTTGTCATATCTGTAACTCCCTTCCTTAAACAATCAAAATGTTGGGCATTCAACCGCGCTGCTGCAGCATTACTACAATGGCACTGAACAGGGCAAAACACAAAATACAGACAAAAGATATGATTGTGTGCTTAAAAGGTTAACACACGAAGTATACGTAAACGGATAAGTGTGTGTTGAAGAGTGAAAGCGCTTAAAGAGAACGCACAAGACCCGAACAGTTATCTTATTACCCGTGAAATACAACAGTGTGTTGAAGGGATGAGAAAAGGGTACCAACAGGAAAAAAATAGTCGTTTCTCTCTCTTGAGATTCCTGTTCTCTGCAGGGAAGCTGAGAGCTTTAGGAGAGTTGACTGTGATGTACAGCGTCTGCTGTGTGAAGACGTTCAAGTCACCATTGATGAAGATGGATGGCGACAGACAGCTTCAGTCCTCAGCAGCCTTCAGGCTGATGTGTGTGACTGGTATTTAAAGTCACCGTGGTCGATGGAAACACACCAGGCTCTTGGAGCGATTGAAATGGGAATGTCACGCACAGACTCTGGTGCTGGCTGTGATTTATACTGTCGCGCAGTCGACATTAGTGAGGTGTGTTGTTTTAGTGCAGTTACACTCAAAACTGCGATGTGGAGAGAGAGAGAGAGAGAGAGAGAGAGAGAGAGAGAGAGAGAGAGAGAGAGAGAGAGAGAGAGAGAGAGAAGACAGACAGACAGACAGACAGACAGAGACAGACAGAGAGAGAGAAACAGAGAGACAAAGACAGAGTGGGGGGTGAGCATAGAGAAGAAGAAGAAGAAGAAGAAGAAGAAGAAGAAGAAGAAGAAGAGAGAGAGAGAGAGAGAGAGAGAGAGAGAGAGAGAGAGAGAGAGAGAGAGAGAGAGAGAGAGAGAGAGAGAGAGAGAGTAAACGAGATTGGTGCTGGCGATACTCTTGAGTGTCGTACAGCCCAAGACACTCTAGTATAGCAAACTACACGGCAGATCAGTACGGTGGAGCACAACACATGTCACACAATCAGAACATTCATTTTCTTCAGAACTGCGTGCATTCGTCGCTGACTGTGGCAAGCATTGATTAAAATCAAATGACAATATCCTCTGTTTATTCCTTGATCACCAGCATTCAAAGAGCACGACAGAAGGACAGACATTGTTTGGAAGTTCTTGGTGGTACCTTCGCAACTGCTGTAGGCAATTACAAGACAGGAGAGATGAGATGAGTCCACGTAGTATCTCAGTGACGACAATATCCAAACATCAACGTCGCAAAAAAGCAGCAGCAGCCATGTTGGTTTTGAATGCAAGTGCAAGAATGAAATTCCTGCTAATGAATTATTTCACGAACGCAGTCTCTCACTAGCATAAGAAAAAGACGATAACGATGAAGAATGTGGTACGGCACATGATTCTGTTAAGCTTTTAGTGTTTTTTTTTTTTTTTGTTAGCTTGTTTTTGAGAACGTCATATTATTCTCAGCTGTGGAATGGATCTTTTGTATGTGTGGATCTGTGTGTGTGTGTGTGTGTGTGTGTGTGTGTGTGTGTGTGTGTGTGTGTGTGTGTGTGTGAGAGAGAGAGAGAGAGAGAGAGAGAGAGAGAGAGAGAGAGAGAGAGAGAGAGAGAGAGAGAGTGAGTGCGTGTGCGTGTGCGTGCGCGTGCGCGCGCAGGCATCTATAAGTTAGTATTTCTTCATATTTCGTGCTTCAATGGACAGCGTAGATTTCTTTGTTCTGAACAGCCTGCTGTTAAGAGTTATAGAGTGACTGTAAACATCAGTGGTCACGTGGTTTTGGTCATCCCTTTTCACTAAAACTGTCCCGTTTCCTGGCAGCTCCCATCCTAAGGTTGGAGTCTGTATGATGACATTTTGAAAATCGTCACTTCAGCAATGTAGTTATGACACAGCCTCAAATTTGTGTTACAATAAATTCAGTGGACTCGTTCTCTTGGTGAGTACTTCACAAGTTTTAATGGCATTTGTCAGATCACAATGAATCCAAAGTAACTGAGTCAGGCCACTGAAAATGTGCACCTTTACTGAGCCCTTGCTTCTATTAGAACTATTTCAATAAGATTCGTTTGACTTGCATATCCAGACATATTTTTTTTGTCAAAACCGGTTCACGTCTAGAATGCCACAGCCTGGAGATAGTGCTTGTCATGGTTTACTTTTGGGAGACTACAGTAGTTGGGCTGAATGCCTAAAATCTGTTGTGTGAAGAAAGGAGTTGTAGATGTTATTAAGGTGTCATGCTGCCATAGAAGCAACAAAAGAATTGTTCAAGTGCTGAAGTAAGCAGCATTCACAGTCACCAACTGCCAAATCTACAACAGCTGTGGCTTGGAGAATGATAGTAAACATTACTATTAGTCACATGCCATGTACATTTTCTATGCTTGGAGAAACATAATGTTTGATCATAATTTGAAAAGATTTCCTTTTTCACTCCAGAGACAACATCCTTCCTTTTTTAATTTCAAGATAAAGCAGGTGGTAAACAGAAAGAAGTTGGGACAGAAAATTGGGTTGTGTATACTTTTGTTGTTAAACCTGTCTCCGTTGTTCATATGTATTCATATCTGTCAGGCTGCCAGTCATTCGTCAAACTGCCAGGTTCAAAGTGATCGTTTGAACGCCATTGGAACGCACCTGTCGGAACAAATGGCGCCCACATGGTGAAACGGCGAGCGCTGTGATGGATCATCGTAGAGGCGGAAGCGGAATGTTTGTGGAGGGAAGACTTCCGCACGTGGCATTGTGGGACAGTGCGAGGAGCGTGATGGAATGCTGAAAAGTGGCGGAGTGGCAGTGCGCGTGTTACGGTGTGAGCTGTGAGGAGGAGCGCAGGGCTAAAGTACCATGTCTTCTTATCTCCGCCATCTCCCTCTGTTGACCGGCGTCTGTGAGATTTGGGTGCCGCCATTTTTTCTTGGAGCTTGCAAGCGCAGCCTTCTTCTTGGCTTTGGTTCTTGATGAAGTGTGCCACCTCTTCTGGATCTAAAGTATTTGGTGGTACCATTCCCGTTTACGTAGGACACAGTTTTAATAAAGAATAACGGTTGTTCTCTTCCCTTGGCTTTTCATCTTTGTCTGTATATTGGGAGTGGCTAGTCACCTAATAACTTGCAGGGGGATAGTGGATGTGGATGAGAGAGACAGGATGGTTACATAATAGCATGTATTGGGAGAGGTGCGGGTAGGGGTGGGGAGAGATGGGGGGTTTCTGGATAATGTGCAGGGGAGAGTTGAAGGAGGATGGGAGAATGGGCTAAAACGACCTTCTGGACCAGAAGGCTGAAGATGACTGAAGAGATAATGCTACCCCACAAAAACACACTTCTGGTCGAGTCATTTCTTGCACACCATCTGACCAAAGCAAGAGATGAAAATGTGGTAGGCTTTCCAGACCAGTATTTCTTTCTGAAATGTCACTGCTGGTGCATTGTTTGACCTCTTTCTTAGAACTGCAGCCAGCCTTCACACTTAAAGCTTTGCAGAAATAAGAGGCAAGTCAAAATGGAGAGTTCCTCCAGGCCCATTTAAACAACACTAATACACAGTTGGCAGCAGAACAAAGGTCACTAGTTCTTAACACCTCTACCAATAAACAGTCAATGCAGTGATCATCTCTCATACATTTGCACTACAAACTCACTTGTATATAATTATTACAAAACAGAAAGGGACTTAACGCTTTAAAAAAAATCTTTCTTGAACCAAACACATTTGCGTTCAGGAAGCAGTTGAGAAAGACACGTTTACTACAGAACAAATGCATTCTTCAGTTAATTACAGTTACAAACATGTTTTAAGAACATAATTTTACAGTACAGTAACAAAGATTACCACTTAAATCTCATATCCCCTGCAATTACAGTCAACAGGAAATTGTGCAGTATCGCAATTTATACTCACAATACCGCAGACTGAGTGCAAATACATAGAGAGTCTTGTAAGCTCCTGCATGGCTTACTCAAACACAAAGGGAACGGTCTCCCACAGAACTCCTTCTCACAGACTATCAATACTTCCCTGACTGACACAATTGAAATCGTCCATGGTTTAAACGTTACAAATAGATCCAGCCGCTGATACAGTTTTTCACCACACGTGAAGAGCCTTGCAAACACTACATGGACGTCAGACACAGAGCAGTCTCGCTCTTATTACAGTTAATCAATATTCTCTGTTCACAGGATTTCTTTTATATTTACTAGCAACGCTCTGCCTTTCAACAGAAGTAGTGGAAAACTTCGTAGACACTGAAGAGGTCTAAATCACTGTCCTCTCCACTTTGATCCAGTCAAACAGTTGTATATCTCTTCCTTGCTTCTCAGGTTATAAAGCCTCCCTCTTAGGAGAGAGAAAAAAAAAAGATCAGCAGCAAATACGGGCCCCCCCCTACCTACATAGTAGTAAGTGTAGTAGTAGTAGTAGTAGTAGTAGTAGTAGTAGTAGTAGTAGTAGTAGTAGTAGTAGCAACAGCAGCAGCAGCAGCAGCAGCAACAACAGTAGTAAAAGTGTCGTACTAGTGGTGATCGTAGAACGATATGCGAGTCACAGTCCACAGAAAGGAAAGGAGGGTTTAAAACCAGTTTTTACCCACTCAATATTGATTCACAGAAAGTAGAGTACATTCAGAAAAGATCGCAAAAGACACAAAAAGACTCTTGCACTTTCTAGAAGTCGCTTGGATCCCTTTCCTTACTGGCTCCTTGCCAGACATTGCTGCCTTAGAGGACCATGGACAATCAGGAGGCCTGAGACGTTGCTCCAATGATGCCTGACCCTCCTGCCTTCAGGGACAACGGAGAGCCGGAAGGGCTGAGGATGTTTCCACAATGATGCTTTGAACAGCTGCCTAAGTTATCAGTCAGCCAGCAGGACCAGAGATGGTATCCCGATAATGCTCGAACTTGTTGCCCCAAGGGACTATGGACAATGAGGAGGGCTGGAGAATTGTTCCAGCGAGCAAACACAGTTGATAATTGCACCAAAGGTTGTGTGCCAGCAAGACAGGGGTGTTACCCTTAACACTTCTGATATTGCATGGGCGGCTCGATGCAGAATAAAAGCTTCCCTTAGAATAGATTGGGCTGCAAAGTAAGGCTACTATGACACTTTCCAGTCTGTGACATCGTGCTTGCTGATAGTCTTGCTTAATCTTCTTTCAGATCCTATCACTGAGATGGTTCCTATTAATCTTACGAGTTTCTTGGCGAGTGTGTTGGACTCATCAAGTGCATCCTGTTCCAGATCTAATCAG
>JADBJO010000421.1:155000-162500 GCA_016801955.1 Conus betulinus | reverse complement strand
AATCTTGTTCACATTTTTTTTCTGTCTGTTTGTTTTTTTTTGTTTGTTTGTTTCGTTGTTGTTGTTGTTGTTGTTGTTGTTGTTTTTTTTTGTTGTTGTTGTTGTTGTTGTTGTTATTGTTGTTTTGTTTTGTTTGTTTTTGGCTGATTTTATTGTGTTGTGTATGTTGTGGCAAATATCATTTACAAAATATTTCGTAATTGGAATAGTATTCAAAGTAAATTGTCTGACACAGCGTTCAATGAATCGATGTTATTATTGTTAAGAGTATTAACGTTATCCCCCTTTTCATCACTTGACCATTTTTGCCAATATGGAACATGATCATTTTTGTAACCTTCAGTATTCACATTTTTCAAAATCCTCTGCCTCTATTGCAAAATCATACTGGGATGCTAAAGCAACAGACACAGGACCATGTACATCTGAAAAATGTTTGTGAAACAAATGTGCAGTGAAATTCTCAACCACGTGAGACATGGTTTATCAAACAATGATGTAAGCTAGAACACTAGAAGCTTTGCATCTGCCCCCAATACCCTACACAGTCAACCATAATACGTGCAGTTACGATTTGATGAAACAATGAGAAAACTAACTACCAGCATTGTTCACTCTAGTATCTTAGGAACTTTCATATTGACGTCCTGACTTTAAAAACCCTTCCCCCAAAAAATCATCATTCTCTGCGAGAACTTCATGAACAAAATAAGACAGAGAGATTGCTCTAGCATTGAAATCTCCAAGCAAACAAATCAGTTCAAATTCCAATGATAAAACAGAATTTTCAAGAGTGCTAAAAGCATTTCAGTTAAACTACGGAGCATTTTCTGGAAGAAAATACACAACCAAAAAAGTAACTCTTTTCTGCCCAAAAGATCAGGATTAACTTTGAGGAACAACACTCAGATCATGAGCAACAAAATCATGACTAAGAATTGCGGTAGGGATTGAAATCTATCTTCAGTTTCAGTCACAACTATATACTATGCCAAGCTTTCTTTGATCTGAAACAGCTGTAGCCATTATCAATTTTTCGATCAGCTCCTCCACCACCACACACCCCCCCCCCTATCCCCACCCCTCTTCTCTTTACTTCTCTTTGGTCTTTCAGGCGTAGAGTGACCTACTAACGCTGGTAAGTACAGCCTCGTAGATTGAACTGATATCCACCGTGGGAGCACTTAGTCTGTCTGCACCCTGCTCTGTTTGGTCATCACCATCTGGTTCCCATCCCTACCTCTTCAGTGCTGTTCTGCCTGTTTGTTATGCTCTTCATATATTTCTGGCGGCTGTTTGCCGGCACTGGTGAGAGATGAAACAAACTTGTTCAGTCTCCTGGTGCCATAGTTACATGCCAGATCACAGTTGCCACAGGCATGGAAGGTCGAGAGGTAATAGTTACCATGGCATGGTAGATTGTCAGCTGATAGTTACCATGGTATTCTAGATTGTCAGCCAGTAGTTACCATGGCACAGTAAACTGTCGATAACAGTTACAATGGAACGGTAGATTGTCAGCTAATAATTACCATGGTACTCTAGATTGTCAGCTAATAGTTACCATGATGCTCTGGATTGTCAGCTAATAATTACCATGGTACTCTAGATTGTCAGCTAATAGTTACCATGGCGCTCTGGGTTGTCAGCTAATAGTTACCATGGTACTCTAGATTGTCAGCTAATAGTTACCATGATGCTCTGGATTGTCAGCTAATAGTTACCATGGTGCTCTGGATTGTCAGCTAATAGTTACCATGATGCTCTGGATTGTCAGCTAATAGTTACCATGGTACTCTAGATTGTCAGATAGTAGTTACCATGGCACAGTAAACTGTCAGATCATAGTTAAGATGGAACGGTAGATTGTCGGCTAACAGTACCACCATGGCATGGTAGATTGTCAGCTAATGGATACCATGGCACGGTAGATTGTCAGCTAATGGTTACCATGGCATGTTAAATCATCAGCTAATAGTTACCGTGGCTCCCTCCTGACGCAATTCTAACGGCGGAGGCGTCAGGGGCATTACAACCAATCCTTAGCATATCCAGGGACCTGTCTTTAATGCTGAAATGGTTGGTGTGTCGTGTGGCATCTGATCCATTAAGACCCAGCCCACAGTAAAGGCCCTGAGGGCCGTGAGTTTCTCACCACAGACTGCGAGCTGGATTGTCAGCACAGATGGACAGCCTGGACACTGGAGAGACAGTGTGTCTACATCTACACTGTGACAGTAACGGTAGTTCACTGACTATCAAAACAATGTGCCCATATCTGAAGCGTAACAGCAAAATCAATTCGATGACAAATCAAAAGTGAATTTGACCACTGGATGACAAACACATAGACACGCACGCGCGCACACGCACGCACGCACGCGCGCACGCACACACACACACACACACACACACACACACACACACACACACACACACACACATACACACACACACACACAGAGGAGTGGCACACGTTTTCAAATCACTGGGATACACAGTGGACGCACAATGGATTTATCATTTTGCCCAAAAGTAAGATCTCAATGACAAAAAAGAAAAAACAAAGACAAACGACTCTTCCAAGTTCGAGTAACTTCTCTTCACAAGCACAGTTTGCCCTGCAGAAATCAGGATGATAGATAGTCTAAATATTATGGCTTAGCCGAAAAGGAACGATGCCATTTCTGGTGGTGAGTGTGCTTTGGTGGTATTTTCATGCTCTGACGAATGGCAGAATATGATCCCAGCCCTGCCCTGCTCAGACATATCCAGAATCATAAGTGCACCATCATTTTCTGGCATGTGTTAGCGGGTTTGTTCCTCAGAAACATCGTGCACAAATCACATCTGTACCATTACTCAGGAAATCTGTCACTGGCGATATTGAGCAATTAAATCAAGTCTTTAACTGATCGGGTAAAAACATGAATATAAATAGGATATCCGTTTCTAATGTTAAGTTCTGGTGGCCGAACCTCAACGGAAATTTGAAACTCAATTTGGTTTTGATGTTATAGGAAATGATATTAAGTTGTTTCTGTTGCATGATAAATGAATACTGCATGACAGCTGTTCATACGGGCTACATGGCCTACGAAAACCCAGTAAGATGTATTGTTACATCTCTAGACTAAACGATAGAGATAGCAAGCGTTCTTTATGGCTGAAACCTTCTGTGGAATACAGATGGCTGCAAAAGCAGAAGAGACCCAAGAAGCCAGAGGATGAAGAGACCACGAAGAAGAGCACACTTATCTCTCCGAGAAGAATGATAGATGCGGAAAACAACTATTATTACGCGAAGTTTGTGTTTGCTGGTTGTTTGTTTGGCTCATTGCGAAATGTACAAGGCGGCAGACCGGCGCTTAGATATTACACAGAAAACCTGACGCTGGGTATGATCCTGTAGCAATATGGGCCATTCTTTCTGTGATTCCCCACAGATAAAGCTGCGCTGCATTTGTTGTTCATAGCCAACAGAGAGAGAGAGAGAGAGAGAGAGAGAGAGAGAGAGAGAGAGAGACAGAGACAGAGACAGAGAGACAGTCAGACAGACAGACAGACAGACAGACAGAGAGAGAGACAGACAGACAGACAGTCAGACAGACAGACAGACAGACAGACAGAGAGAGAGAGAGAGAGAGAGAGAGAGAGGAGAGAGAGAGAGAGAGAGAGAGAGAGAGAGAGAGAGAGAGAGAGAGATCTTATTGCCATAAGCAAAACGCCCCCTGGCCATAGGGGCAATGATTATAGGGGCCATTAATAAACAGTGACAATAATAGACAATAAACGTGCAAGACAAAATATGCTGCAACCAAACAAATATCTCAACATGTACAGGGGTAACACGTCCTGACACACACCCCATCCCTTCTTTCATTGACGCGTTTCTCGTTCTCTATCCACACACACACACACACACACACACACACACACACACACACACACACACACACACACACACACACACACACACACACACACACCACACACACACATCGAGCAAAACTCCATGCACACACATACATATACATCTAAGCAGTAGATAATTCCCTGAAGACCAACTTTTGCGATGCGATGTCTCCAAAGCGTTATTCCAACATTCCTTTACTTCCAAACAGGGCAATCCTCTGCGGTGGCTTAAGCTCAAGACAAGACAATTTGATCACCGTCATAAATAAGTTGCATTGTGTTCTCTTGCCTTTGAATCAGGTTAGATAAATATTGCTACACACCCTCCACGTATATTTGCATACATAAACAGGACATTTAAAATCAAAATGCCCTTCGTTGTTAAGACTTCATTTATTTATTGATCTATTTCTTCATTTCTCTCTCTCTCTCCTCTCTCTCTCTCTCTCTCTCTCTCTCTCTCTCTCTCTCTCTCTCTCTTTATCTATCTATCTATCTATCTATCTATCTATATATCTATTTACTTATTTACTTGTTATTTTGTTTGTACTTTATTTGCATATCTAAGCAGGATAATTAAAAACAAGATTTTATTCGTTGTCAAGACTTTATTTTCTTGGCACTCGTGGAACATGCTGTTGTTGTTGGTTAATTCATATCATTTGTTTTTAGTTACCTTTAGGACTTTTGTGTGCTTGATCAGCGTTTCTGATCAATCTCATCTATGCTATTTATTGGTAGCAATTACAAAGTAATTTAAGCCTCAAAATGACCCGAGAGGAACCGTTCATTTTTAAAAAGGTTTACACCCCTTGTTACGCAACGCCTTTGTCAAAACAATGATTACTATATACTTGATCTTTTTACTAAGTCTTTTGTACGCCGTGCCAAGGGCCACGCAAAGGACAAAGCCATTTCTTTAAGCTAGAAAAACCAGATCTCAGAGAGAGAGAGAGAGAGAGAGAGAGAGAGAGAGAGAGAGAGAGAGAGAGAGAGAGAGAGAGAGGACAGACAGACAGACAGACAGACAGACAGACAGAGAAAACATTACACTGTGTCGTCAATTTTACAGACAAAAAATGAGTCAATGTTGCATCACTACAGTAATATTACAAATTAGGACGACTCCCATCAAAGTCAATAAACTTTCAAAATATAACGTCCATGACAGCAACGACGACGACGACAACAACAACAACAACAACAACAACAACAACAACAAATAGTTGAGAATCACCACTGAGGTTAAGGTCCCCCTTGTCAATGGTTGCGGTGACAAGGAACTTGTACCTCAAAACGTCTGGTCGATCCCCTTCTATGGATATTATATTTTAGCTGTGTGTGTGTGTGTGTGTGTGTGTGTGTGTGTGTGTGTGTGTGTGTGTGTGTGTGTGTGTTTCTTTGTGTTTGTGTGCCAGTGCGCGCGCGCGTGTTTGTGCTCCTGTGTGTGTGTGTGTGTGTGTGTGTGTGTGTGTGTGCGTGCGTGCGTGCGTGCGTGCGTGCGTGCGTGCGTGTGCGCGCGTGTCTATGTGTTTGTCATCCAGTGGTCAAATTCACTTTTGATTTGTCATCGAACTGATTTTGCTGTTACGCTTCAGATATGGGCACATTGTTTGACGGTCAGTGAACTACCGTTACTGTCACAGTGTAGATGTAGACACACTGTCTCTCCAATGTCCAGACTGTCCATCTGTGCTGACAATCCAGCTCGCAGTCTGTGGCGAGAAACTCACGGCCCTCAGGGCCTTTACTGTGGGCTGGGTTAATGGGATCAGTTGCCACTCGACACGCCAACCATTTCAGCATTAAAGACAGGTCCCTGGACACGCTAAGGATTGGTTGTAATGCCCCTGACGCCTCCGGTCGTCACAGGATTGCGTCAGAACGATGGCGCAGGGAGGGGGCCATGATAAGCATTAGCTGACGAGTCTGCCGTGCATTGAAGACTATTAGCTGACAATCTACCATTCCACGGTAACTTTTAGCTGACGATCTAAGGTGCTATGATAACCATTAGCTGACAATGTACCATGCTATCGTAAGTATTAGCTGACAATCTACCGTGCTATCATAACTATTAGCTGACAATCTACCGTGCTATCGTAAGTATTAGCTGACAATCTACCGTGCTATCGTAACTATTAGCTGACAATCTACCGTGCCATAATAACCATTAGGTGACAATCTAACGTGCCATAATAACCATTAGCTGACAATCAACCATGCTATGGTAACTATTAGCTGACAATCTACCGTTCCATCTTAACTTTTATCTGACAGTTTACTGTGCCATGGTAACTACTGGCTGACAATCTAGAATACCATGGTAACTATCAGCTCACAAATCTACCATGCCATGGTAACAATTACCTCACAATCTTCCATGCCCGTGGCAACTGTGAGCTGGCAAGTAACTATAGCACCAGGAGACTGAACAAGTTTGTTTCATCTCTCTCCAGTGCCGGCAAACAGCCGCCAGAAAATAAGAAGAGCAGAATAAACAGGCAGAACAGCACTGAAGAGGTAGGGATGGGAACCAGATGGTGATGACCAAACAGAGCAGGGTGCAGACAGACTAAGTGCTCGCACGGTGGATATCAGTTCAATCTACGAGGCTGTACTTACCAGCCTTAGTAGGACACTCTACGCCTGAAAGACCAAAGAGAAGTAAAGAGAAGAGGGGTGGGGATAGGAGGGGGGTGGGGGGGGGGGTGGAGGAGCTGATCGAAAAATTGATAATGGCTACAGCTGTTTCAGATCAAAGAAAGCTTGGCATAGTATATAGTTGTGACTGAAACTGAAGATAGAAATCAATCAATCCCTACCGCAATTCTCAGTCATGATTTTGTTGCTCATGATCTGAGTGTGTTCCTCAAAGTTAATCCTGATCTTTTGGTAAAAAAGACGTACTTTTTGGTTGTTTGTTATTTCCTCCAGAAAATGCCCCGTAGTTTAACTCAAATGTTTTTAGCACTCTTGAAAATTCTGTTTTATCACTGGAATTTGAACTGATTTGTTTGCTTGGAGATTTCAATGCTAGAACAATCTCTCTGTCTTATTTTGTTCATGAAGTTCTCGCAGAGAATGATGAATTTTGGGGGGGGGGGGTTTTTAAAGTCAGGACGTCAATATAAGTGTTCCTAAGATACTAGAGCGAACAATGCTGGTAGTTTTCTCTTATATGTTTCATTAAATCGTAACTGCACGTATTATGGTTGGTCGTGTAGGGTATTGGGGGCAGATGCAAAGCTACTAGTGTTCTAGCTTACATCTTTGTTTGATAAAAACATGTCTCACGTGGTTGAGAATTTCACTGCACATTTGTTCAACAAACATTTTTCAGATGTACATGGTCCTGTGTCTGTTGCTTTAGCATCCCAGTATGATTTTGCAATAGAGGCAGAGGATTTTGAAAATGTGAATATTGAAGCTTACAGAAACGATCATGTTCCATTTTGGCCAAAAAGGTCAACTTATGAAAAGGGTGATAACGTTATACTTTTAGCAATGATAACATCGATTCATTGAACGCCGTGTTAGACAATTACTACTTTGAAAACTATTCCAATTACGAAATATTTTGTA
>JADBJO010000421.1:142500-145000 GCA_016801955.1 Conus betulinus | reverse complement strand
TTACTGAAGGCGCTTGCTCGTTTGGTTTATCAAATGGGCGTATCAGATTGGTTCCTTACACGCACACAGTATGGCCCATTACAAGCACGTGATTAATTGGATGTCTAAGAGGCGAACGCCTATATGCTTCATCACAGGTGCTTGTCCAGTTTAGGTGCTTGTGCAGCGTCCCTGGTGTAGTTCATGAAAGACGAATACCTACTTTGTTCATGGAAGGCTCATGTCGCGTTTGGTTCATTAAAGATGCGTATCTGCTTTGGTTCCTTCAAGGTGTCTGTCCTTTTTGATTCATTAAAAGAGCATATCTGGTTTAGTTCATTAAAGGAGCATATCTGGTTTAGTTCATTAGAGGAGCATGTCTGGTTTAGTTTATTAAAGGTGCATGTCTAGTTTGGTTCGTTAAAGGCGCCATGTCTAATGTATTCAATTATAGATTCATGTCTAGTTTAGTTCATTAAAGGTGCCTGTCTGCCATATAACCTGTTTCTAGCGTCAGTTCTTTTTTGGTCCTGAAGCGGCTAGCTTCATCCTAGAAGTTAATCTCCGGTTACTTCGAGCAACATAAAGGACAACAGCTATTGTTTCAATCCTCAAGCTTTTTATCCCAGTACCTTTCCAGACCTGTCAGCCCGACAGTAGCGTCCCTTGACTTATGAAGAAGAAAAACGGCTGCAGAACTTACATTTGATTATTATTTTGTTTGTTTCATAGGTATTTAAACTGATGATTTACATTATTCTAGATGAACACAATTTCATTCTATTTGAACTGAGGAAGGCCAACGTTCTGTATTATTCGTTGATGTGCAGACTTGTCTGAGAAGTGATAGTAACGCCAACATGTGTGAAAAAAATATTATCAATGTTCGAAACTGAAGTCAATATTTCTGTTCAACAATATTTTCCTGATATAATTCTTATTCTTTCATTTAAACAAAACATGTAATTGGTGTCCTTTACAGGTGACTCAAAGGCGATTAAATGGATTGCTTTCTAGCCCTCGTTGTTTGAAGTGTCCACGGGAAACATCAGCATGAATGAGGTAGATATACAAAAAAAAAAAAAAGGAAACAAAACTCACGACATCACCCTAAACAACGCCCGCACTCGCTTTTGGAAACGATCCACTAAAAGAAGCTGAATTCATTGCCCCGCTTTATATGGAATCCCAAGTGACTGTCCTTGTTTATTATTTATTGCCAAGCCACTGGTGTTTATTGGAATCGCCACATAAAGAACAAGGGGATTATAATTAGCCTTAGGGGGGTTTGGGGTGCAGCAAAAAACACACACAAAAAACAAAAAAAAAAAAAACAAAAAAAAAAACAAACAAAAAAAAAAAAAAAAAAAACCCCAGTGGCAGCCCGAGTGAAGCTGGCACTTTATTGCACTGAACTATTCCCGTTCTCTCTGTTGAGTGGCGGTAAGGACAGCGAAGCCAGGAGGAGGGGCTACAGCTTTTCAAGAACTCTCATCGTCTCTGATCGTCTTCTTCTGAACAGAATGGATGGAAGGAGACTGAAGCCGGCTGTCGGAAAGAGAGAGCTGGCTCTCTTCCCACTCTGTCAAGAGAAAATGGCGAGACTGGTGAGAGACGTCCTCGTGGATGACACGCACTCGGCTTACGTCACGAGTGGAATTTGCACGTCACAGATGTGAGTGCTGGCTCTCCGCCGAAGGAGAGTTGTCATCGTCAGCACTTTATATGACATGAGCAGAGTCTGACGTCACGAGACGTGTGCCCGGCTGATGTCAGTAAACGGATGATGAATGGAACTCTTCTTATGGCCTCGCTACAATGACGTCATCAATGCGGGAGAACGGTTTTCTTTAGTGTCTCTCTGTCCACTCACAAATCAGCAGATGGGGACAGCACTGTTAACACGTGCACAAGAGTCTGTGTCAGCACTTCAACACCAGCCTTCTTTTCCTTAACTACAATCACCACTGCACCATCAGCCTTCTTTTCCTTAACTACAATCTGTGTCAGCACTCCACCATCAGCCTTCTTTTCCTTAACTACAATCTGTGTCAGCACTCCACAATCAGCCTTCTTTTCCTTAACTACAATCTGTGTCCCCACTTCACTATTAATCCTCTTTTCCTTTACTACAGCCTGTGTCAGTCTCAGCCTTTTCACCATTAGTCTTTTTTTTCCTCTCTGTGTCCCCACTACAGTCCGTGCTAGCATTCACACCAACTGTCTTTTCCTGCTCAGCAGTCCGCTGGAGCTGTTTTCGGAACGTTACCTCAGCCCGAGGAAGATTACTGGGTTCTGTTTAACAAGACGCACACATACACATGATGGGGAGGGTTTCTTCCTATTTTCGTACGACGCATTTGAAGTTATATTCCAAATCCGTTTCTGTCAATGCATGACGCCATTGTTTGGTGACAGTCTCAATCCACAAACAAATATTGTCACATCAGTTGTAACTTGGAACACACAAACTAAACTGGCCTTCACAAGTCATAATTGCACACAGGCACAAAGTGAGAGA
>JADBJO010000421.1:115000-137500 GCA_016801955.1 Conus betulinus | reverse complement strand
CCGGGCCTCAGTCGATCTTTGGCGGCCAGTTGAAGGCAGATAGTGTGGCCCTTACCGAGTAAAGATAAGGGGGAAAGAGGAGTGTGGATACCAGGGAAAAGACGGTTGGGGCTTTGATGATGACGATGATGGTGGTGCTTGCAATATCCAGGCTATCATCAGTTTGTTACTTTCGTTACTACTGGCCATCATCACCATACAAACCAATCCGGAAACCAATTAGCTTTCGTTGCTTAGCAACGCATGATGGGTAAAAATAGATACCTCAGACAGTTCCTGGATATAATATATCTCTTGAACACATTCTTGTGATTAATGTGTGTAACGTATAGATGACCAATTGAGAATGTTAGTCTATCATTCCCTTCAAGCAAATGAACGTGAGCGCTCTGCGATCAGCTATCTAAAATCACGCACAAAATTGCGTTTTCTATTTTTTATTACAAGATACAAGATGCAGAATACAAAACAGTGTTGCTGCTGCACTATAATGATGAAGAAGAAAACATCGCTGACAAATTACCAAACTCCCAGAAGACGCCCTACCTGACGACTCTTTGGGCAATGACAACGAAGAGGAGGAGGAGGAGGACGACGACGAGGAGGAGAGGAGGACGATGAGAAGGAGGAGGAAACAGATGAGGAGGGTGAGGATGAGAATGATGAAGTCAGATATGAATGATCAAAACTGACTCCAGGAATTTGTTTTAATGGACGCCGCTTTGGACAATGATGATGATGATGATGATGATGATGATGATGATGATGATGACGACGATAATCTACCCATATCCGTTATGTGCCGTACTGACGTCTCTTTGGACAATGATGATGATGACAACTCAGACATGATCTTGAACATACCAACAACCGAAACTTGCTCTGTATAACATATTCCATGAATATTGAAGAACTGAGACATGGCTGTCAATATACCCACAACCGGACCATGCTCTGTCTAACGTTTCCTCGCACAATGCTGATAATGATGACATTAGACCTGACTGACAATACACCACCATCCAGAAAACACTCTGCACACAATGACTCCCGCTGAAGTGCCAGCAAGGCCTGCCCCGAAGACAGTGTCCTTCAGTTTCTCTCTTGTGTCTGCAAAGTGCCACCTCTGATGGATCTTGATGGGCCAACATTCACCACACACTGGAGGGGGGGGGGGGGGGGTCAGCTTTCAGACACCAACAAACACCTACACAACACTCTGACTGTGCATGTCTAAGAATGCTTTAGTCCTTATTAAGCGTCCCCTGGTAGAGGGGTCCTGTGCGCGCCATTTACTTGACGACCTACGACAGCAAAGTGCGGAGTCCTGAGGGAGGCGGGAAGAGGTGTGCGGTCTGCCGCTGCATGGGCGTCACGTCCACAACGCTGTGCCGACTCCCCACTGCAGGAGTGTACAGGGATGGAGGGGGAGGTCAACCAGGAGGAACGGACACCTAGCAGCTCAGGGGAGGCCACTCACACCCTTGCCGGAACACATGGGTGAAGGCTGTTGACACCTCTGCTGGGACACACAGATGGATGGGAGCTCTGGGTGAGAGAAACACTTTCGTCACCCTTCCTGGCAAGTCCCTTCCCTTCTGTCCCCCTCTTGCCTGCCCCTCTTCTCCCTCCCTTTCTGGCTAATGCTACAGGCTTACAGGACTGGTTATGCATGATTTTGGATGTTCAGAAGACCACCTCTTTCTCTCTCTCTCTCTCTCTCTCTGTCTCTCTCTCTCTCTCTCTCTCTCTCTCTCTCTCTCTCTCACAACAAAACAGACAGACAGACAGACATTTGCACACACACACACACACACACACACACACACACACACACACACACACACACACACATACGCACACACACACACACACACACACACACACACACACACACACACACACACGCTTACACACACACACACACACACA
Organism: Conus betulinus; assembly: GCA_016801955.1. Taxonomy (NCBI): domain Eukaryota; kingdom Metazoa; phylum Mollusca; class Gastropoda; order Neogastropoda; family Conidae; genus Conus; species Conus betulinus. The sequence goes on along the minus strand of JADBJO010000421.1, from coordinate 135,568 downwards.
CACACACACACACACACACACACACACACATGCTTGACATTATAACACAGCACATCGGAGGAGCGAAGATAATTATCCTGCTGTTGTTGTCGTTGGTATTGGTGCTGTTGTTGTTTCCTCCTAGAGGCAGCACAAAGACTCACAATGAATCGTCAAGTGGGGACACCTGTCCCAGTGAATGCATTCGTCAATTTTGCTCACATTCAGCCCATCACAGAAACATGGGTGTCCACTTTTCTAGGAAACGCTCCAATCACTACAAGTTGAAGGAGCTTTCGAATTCAGTCTTTCATAGATCCCGAGTTGTTGTCTTAAGATCAAAGCTGGCTGCGTCCATTCACACACATGCCGTTGCAGATGCAAGGGAGGAAAACATTGAAAAATTAAGTGCTGGCTTGCCGCCACAGGCCTTTTTGTCTGCTGCGGTGCAATTTCTTGCACATCGTCGTGGTCTATAACCCCACAGCCACGGAGGTGGAGAACAACGCGTCAAAAGTCAGTCTGCCAACTCATGGCCATGGAGGTGGGAGAACAAAACTGCACCAAAGATATGGGAGTAATTCAATTGACGCAATGGCAGGGCAGGACGGGACACACATCTATGGAAGTCAAAGAAGGATGAGGATGGTGGTGATGTTGTGATTGTCTGAGACTGCATCGTGATGTAGTTTTGTTCAGGAAACGCACGTCCATGAAGCGCTTGAAGCTGTGATAAATCAGCAATGAAGGTCAGAGAGGATGCCTCTCATTGCTGCCTGTCCACACTGTCGCATTGTCCTGCTGATTCATTATGAATATGATTTCAGCAACACTTTTTTGGAGACATTTACACCAACGCTACAATCTGGTCGCCTGGAGATGCTTTCAACACTGATTTTAATCACATGAACAACAATCAAATTTACATATCACACAATTTTGTTGAGCTTTGACGTAGTTGAATTTCAGTCATCATTGTTATTAAAATCTTTGCCATTTCTCGAATGACCTGTGTCCCCATTTTGAGTGGATTATATGTCAGAACCTGGCTGCACACAGGCTAACAGCATGCATGAATAATAGAAATGACTGTGATCTTCTGACCATGTGCCAGTACTGAGGTGGACTTCGTTGTAGGCTGAGAGATAAACAAGATAACCAGACTTTTTCTTTCACTGACTGAAATCAGTTATTGCCATTGCATCATCATCATCATCATCATCATCATCATCATCGTCATAATGTTATTATTATTAACATTATCATGATTGTTGTTGGTGGTGGTTATGTTGTTGTTGTTATCATCATTATGATTAATATTCAAATACAGGTAAAATTGATATTAGCGAAGAGTAAACTAAAACCCATTTACGACTATGCATTCTAGATACTGCAAACACATGTCCACAAATACAAACAATATAAAAGCAACACAAAAGATGATTCACAACAGCGAAGGGAGGAGTCAACAAATAAGTACGCCACATACACGCATGCACTAATACACAACAGAGCTGAATTTACTACTATTAAAAATATTGCTGAAGGAGGTAGCCTGTCCCTTTGAAACTTAAATGTCTTATCATTTAAAGTGACGTTGAAATCAACACAGTTTGTCCATATCTGTTGTAATTTTCAGCTAAATCAAAGCTTTTAAATAATTCTCACATCTGAGTTGCAGTCGTCAAGAACTTTCAACATTACGGCATCATGACTTGTAAGTTAACTGTTACGCAACACAGGAGTATCAGGAATACAGTTTTGCAGAGTTATCATTCCTTGAGGACGCCAGGTGATGCCGGGTAAACAAGATGTCTAGAAAGTAAATTGCAAGGTTGGACTCTCTCTCTCTGTCTGTCGGTCTGTCGGCCTCTGTCTGTCTGTCTGTCTCTAACTCTCTATCTCACAGTCTCTCTATCTCTGCCTCTTTCTCTCGCAGTCTGTTTGTCTGTCTTCCCCCTCTCTCTCTCACTCTCTTTGTCCACCTGTCTGTCTGTCTGTCTGTCTGTCCCTCTTCCTCTTCCCCTCTCTTTCCATGCCTTCTCCGCCCCACCTCTCTCTCTCTCTCTCTTCATCTCTCTCTCTCTCTCTCTCTCTCTCTCTCTCTCTCTTCATCTCTCTCTCCCTCTTTCTCTCTCTCGCCCTCTCCCTCTCTCTTCCTGACCTTCACAACACCATATCAGCACACGCCTGTAAAGGAAAGGGTGGGTTAGACTATCGACGACCACCTCACGGACATCCATTTTACAGGTCGGCGGGGGCGTTTCCACACTATCGTCCACAGACCTTTATCCGCAATACACGCCAATGTCCGCCTCCTCTGGCAGGAAGGGATGGAGGGCAATATTCCACACCCTACATTCCCCATCCACTAGCCCTTGATCCCCCCCCCCCTCCGTTCCTACTTCCCCTCTCCCTGTCTGTCTGTCCATTTCTCTCTCTCTCTCTCTCTCTCTCTCTCTCTCTCTCTCGACTAAGGAATAATGGGCTAAATAACTGCAAGGGATGTTTTTTTTATGAAAAAAACAGGCTGATGGTAAATGTACGTAGTGTACAAAACAACAACAACGACAACAAACGAAAATGAAGTCCATTTCTTATTCTACTGCACAGCATACAAAAATATCTAAAAGCAGTGTACTCTGCTTTTTACATTACTGACCAGAATCGTATTGCAATTGTCTGTCCAGAAACATGAAAAGGGGATAATAAATCAGGAAAATTCATAACAAAAAAGCTATGAAAATGATAAAAAAAGAAAGACAATTAAAAGAAACAAATACTGATGTATTTAATCATTGAAATGCCATGATGATCAGCCAACATGCGCCTGTATGTACATAAGAGTGTGTGAATGAGGAAGGGGGGGGGGGGGACTGGAGGTGGGGTGGGGGGTGGCGGGAGGGTTGAGGGTGGGAGGAAGCTGTTGGAACGAGTTGTAGGCGAGGGGTGGCGGGAGGAGAAGGGAGGGGGGGCGAGATGAGAGATTGATTTTACCAAGTTATGTTCAGACATGCCCCATGGTGTAAAGGGCTTAACTGATGAATAGGCAAATAAAATATTTGTCATTGTCATCTCTGTCTCTCTCTCTCTCTCTCTCTCTCAGTGTCAGTCAATCTGTCTGTCTTTGTCTGTCATCAGTCAGTCAGTCTGTCTGTCTGTCTGTCTGTCTCTCTCTCTCTGTCAGTCAATATGTCTGCTTTGTCTATCAGTCAGTCAATCAGTCTATCTGTCTGTCTGTGTCTCTCTCATTCTCTCTCTCTCTCTCTCTCTCTCTCTCTCTCTCTCTCTCTCTCTCTTTCTCACCCAGTTCCAAATACAGACCTAAAATGAGCAGCGCCAGCTTACGTTCGTAATCCATTTTATCCTGACAAGCTGTAAGTTTGGAGATGGGGAAGAAGGTGGAGTAAGGGGAGGAGGGGGTGGGGGGAGGAAAAATGTATAAGGGAGAGGGGATGTGAAGAAGGATGGGGGGGGGGGGGGGGGCGAGCAGGATGGACCACCTTGTAGAAGAGATTTGTTTCGCTAAGGAGGTGGTAGGCCACGGAGAGCTATGGGTGGGTTTATTGGCAGAGTGGATAGTGGATGAAGGTGGCTACCATAGACAGTGATTTGTGTGCCTCTGTGTGTACATATGGATGTTGTGAGCTGAGTGATACCGCTTTTCTCTGACTCTCTCGTCTCCGTCAGTTTGCTTGTTTGCCTCTCTGTATGTTTGCCTAGCCTGCCTGCTAGCCTGTTTGTCAGTGTGTCTGTCGATCTGCCTGTCTCTCACTCTCTTACTCTCTCTCACTCGCTCACTCTCTCTCTCTCTCTCACGTTCAATCTATATATAACTACAAATATTTACAAAAGCTTTCAAACTTGCTTGATTCATATCAATCTTTAAATCCGGTAACCAAATGATAGACCTACACTTATTCTGTCTACACTTTCGGCACCACTACAAAAACACGTTAAACATTTTGCAACTGTGATTTGTTTCAACCAGAGCAGTCTGGATTTCGGAAATACCCTTCTTGCCACATAGTGACAGATCTAACTGATGAACAGCTCTCTTATATAAAGATAAAATTACTGGTGTTCTCGTTGAAGACTTTGCTATGAGTTTGAAATGTACTTGATCTTGTTCTGCTTTTACAAACAACAACAAGCAGCAGCAGCAGCAGCAGCAGCAGCAGCAACAACAACAACTATAACAAACTCAGATTGTATGGTGTATCAAAAAATACAGTAGCACATATGAAATCATTCTTTAAAAAAAACACAGATGTCTGCAATTAATTTTACTGCTCTCAGTGACTTGCTCGCAGATGACACAACAGTTCATTACACTCGGTCAAAGTTCAAGGCGTCGTATTTGTATGGGAAAAAATCAATTGATCTAAAGATACATTAAATGAGCTTTTACATAACAATCCCAAATGTTGTTATAAGTCTGAGACAAAAGTGAACAACATTTTGCAACTGTCAAGTTCACGCAATGCACTCACCCTTCTCACAACGTGCTCAACAGTTACATAGACATGAATTCAGCAGTCCCTCCTTCCTTTACTATTTACAAATACTCAAAGACATAAACGATAAACAAAATCAACTAAACAAAACTACACAACACTTTCACATTTCCTCAAAACTCTTTCACCCGATACACTGTACTTGTTTTGCAGCGACGTGTCGCACTCGACTGGCACATTGCAGCACTTCACTCCATCACAACAGTTCACAACACACCCCCATCCTGCAGTCACAGGGAGATACGTTCGGAAATCCTTCCTCGCTCACAAAAGCCAGGCCATTCCCAGGAATGAGCGCTCTGGTAGTAAAGCCCTAATGTAAGATACAAAGTCCCTTGACTCCTCTCTCCAACAATTTAACAATTAAACTCTGAGTTTATGATTTCAAAATAGTTTGCTAAAAGATCTTTAGAAAAGCAAGATGAAAGTCATCTCTGTTCAAATGCAGTTAACAATTTACAAACACAATCAACTTTATAAACCTAGACAGGTTTATGAACATTATCAACGTTTATGTACATTTTAGGAGAGAACACAATATGCAGACCAAATACAATGAACATCAAAGCAAAACTTTAGCGCAAATGTAAAGAATGAAAATATACTCTTAAATCTTCCAGTCTCCACTGCCTGGTGAAATTATAAGCGAATTTAACATGTACTTTTCAGACCCGTAGACACCTAGTCTACACTAGCACTTGGTGCTGTATTTACAAATTAAGCTCAGGGGGAATGAGACTTTCCCTGACCTGAAATCACCTAATAGCCGGCTACCAAGCCAGGCTAACTAACGGAGCCCATCCGCTCTCCAGGCTGTCTTCTTGCAGTCTGACAAGAAAAGAGACAGTCACACAATTGCATGCTCTGAACAGCACTCACTTCCAAAACGATCGTCTCTGACCACACCACAGGTGTAAGGTGAATTTTCTGTCCCCTGACTAAATGTACCTGGATAATTTCTTTTAATATTTCCAGAGCGCTCTTCCTGACAGCAACACTTTCCTTGTAAAAAAAAAATCAGGTCTTCAGTGCTCTGGTAGATTATCATGGAATTAATTTGATACCTCTCTAAATGCTGACGTTACTCTGCACAATCTAAGGAAATGAATATTACAAGTAATGAAGGACAATGTTTACTGATAAAATACAATGCCCTGGCAACTCCGTCTCTGTCTATCTGTCTGTCTGTCTGCTTCTGTCTCTGTCTGTCTGTCTGTCTGTCTGTCTGTCTCTGTCTGTCTGTCTGTCTGTCTGTCTGTCTGTCTCTCTCTCTCTCTCTCTTGGAAATAAAGATTATCATCATCATCATCATCATCTCTCTCTCTCTCTCTCTCTCTCTCTCTCTCTCTCTCTCTCTCTCTCCACACTCCCTTCTATTTTTCCGCCCGTCTCATTTACGTTTATTCAAACATCTCATCCAAATGAAATATTGTCTTACGCAGCGAACAAAATAATAAATAAGTAAATCGATAAATAAATGAACAAATAAGATGAAAAAAAAAAAAGTCTATTTGTTTTCTAATGATTCGATTTGGAAGAAGTGACCAGGAAAACCCATAAACAATATAAAGATATGCAGCCCATTGTGGGGTCAAATAGAAGATGAACAGCATTTTTTAAAATTTTGGCTTTGATGCAATATTAACAGACCAACGGACAACAGATTAAAAACACAGTTTTAATGGGAATTGTCACACCAAAGTCAAAAAGAAGGTGAGCCAAAAGGGACAGAAATAAACCACAGATGGTGCCACGAAAATTTATAGCAACAGGTCACTAAGTCGGGTAAGCTATCACCAGTCCCATCACACACGAACAGACAGGTTGGGTTGAATCCTTTGTAGTTTTTATGTCGCTCGTTACCATAGTAGAAAGGGACGGTATTAAACTATCTACATTACTCTTGGATTAGCCATCAAATCATTTCCGTGTGCAAGAAAAACAAAAAACCACGCGATCATTATGGTCAAAAACATGACATGTTCGTGGGATGCGGAGGGGTGGGGGGGGGGGAGGGGGAAGTGAGCGGAATGGACCCGTTCGATAAGGTGACAACGTTTACTAAGAATCTCAAAGGTATGACTGTTTGGCATGGAGGTTCTCGTTTGTCTTTCCTGTAAAAAAAAAAAAAAAAGAGTGCACTCTTTACTGTCAGAGGTTCAAAAACCTATTCGTTGTAATACTGGGCACGCAGTGTTTATTCGTTTCTGAGTGATGTGGGTGTACCTACACTTCTGCTTTTTTTACAGCAGAAAAAAAGCATCTGTTACTGTGTAGTGTGAGTGTACACTTCTTTCATGGAATTACCACTTAATAAAGCATGGGTGAACCCATATCCACATCATAAAGAAAGGCTTACATTTCGCTTTTCTATTTCTCTTTTTTGTGGAAACAAACAACTTATTTTTTTGGACTGAAGCTGGGCACATGTATAATTCTAAAAATGAAAAAAAGGTATTGGCCAGTAAGAACAATGAATGTGCACGTTCTAATTGATGGCTTGTGTGCATGTCTGGGTAGACTGTCGTCCATGGTTGTCAGAAGAGGTTTTAACTGGATTAAAACATAAACACAAGACTAGAATGAACGTGAAGCCAAACAAAAGTAACAAATAGATTACATAAAAGACACAAAGCGTTTTGATCTACTGGGTCTTCTTCCGGCAGGACTGACAACATCATCATGAAAAGGGATTAAAATGTGTTTGTGTTTTCACTAACACGACGATATTTTCATTTCTTTGAATGCATTAATTCTTTGTTCGAAACACCCCCACGTTAGTAAGTCAAAATATGCATCAGTACACAAAAACCTGTCCTTCCCTGGCCTTAGTCGATCTCCGACGGCCACTAAAAGGCAGATAGTGTGTCCATTAGCGAGTAAAGATAAGGGGGAAAGAGGAGTGTGCATGTCAGGGAAATGACGGTTTGGGGCATTGATGACGATGATGGTGGTGCTTGCAATATCCAGGCTATCATCAGTTTGTTACTTTCGTTATTACTGGCGATCGTCACCATACAAACCAATCCGGAAACCAATTAGCTTTCGTTGCTGAGCGACGCATGAAGGTAAAAAATAGTTACCTCAAACAGTTCACGGGTATAACATATCTCGTATACATTCTTGCGATTAATGTGTGTAACGTTTAGATGAGCGATTGAGAACGTCAGTCTGTCATTCCCTTTCAAGCAAATGAGTTATCTAAAATCCCACCCACACAAGCTGCGTTTTCTATTTTCATTGCAAGATACAAGTTGCAGGATACATAACAGTGCTGCTGCTGCACTTGTTGATAATGATGATGATGATGATGAAGAAAAAACATCGCTGACAAATATAACTGCCAGAAGACATCCTACCTGACGTCTCTCTTGGACATTGACAATGAGGAGGAGGAGAAGGACGAGGAGGAGGAAGAGGAGGACGAGGACGAGGAGGAGGAGGAGAAGGAGGAGGACGAGGAGGAGGAAACAGATGAGGATGAGGATGAGAATGAAAAAGTCAGATATGAATGATCATAGACTGACTCCCGGAATTTGCGTTAATTGACGCCGCTTTGGACAATAATGATGATGATGATGATGATGATGATGATGATGATGATGATGATGATCATGATGATGATGATGATTTCAGACAATAATCTACCAAAATCCGTTATGTGCCGTACTGACGTGTCTTTGGACAATGATGATGATGATGACAACTCAGACATGACCTTCAACATACCAACACCCGAAACGTGCTCTGTATAACATTTCTGTCAATACACCAGCAACCAGACCATACTCTGTCAAACGTTTTCTTGTACAATGCTGATAATGATGACATTAGACCCGGCGGACATACACCATCATCCAGAAAACACTCTGTCTGACGTTTCCTTCCAAACGGCCTGCACGCAATGACTCCCGCTAAAGTGCCAGCAAGGCTTGCCCCCAAGACAGTGTCCTTCAGCTTCTCTCTCTTGTGTCTGCAAAGTGCCACCTCTGATGGATCTTGATGGGCCAACATTCACCACACACTGGAGGGGGGATCAGCTTTCAGACACCAACAAACACCTACACAACACTCTGGCTGTGCATGTTTAAGAATGCTTTAGTCCTTATTAAGCGTCCCCTGGTAGAGGGGTCCTGTGCGCGCCATTTACTTGACGACCTACGACAGCAAAGAGCGGAGTCCTGAGGGAGGCGGGAAGAGGTGTGCGGTCTGCCGCTGCATGGGCGTCACGTCCACAACGCTTGTGCCAACTCCCCGCTGCAGGAGTGTACAGGGATGGAGGGGGAGGTCAACCAGGAGGAACGGACACCTAACAGCTCAGGGGAGGCCACTCACACCCTTGCCGGAACACATGGGTGAAGGCTGCTGACACCTCTGCTGGGACACACAGATGGATGGGAGCTCTGGGTGAGAAACACTTTCGTCACCCTTCCTGGCAAGTCCCTTCCCTTCTGTCCCCCTCTTGCCTGCCCCTCTTCTCCCTCCTTTCTGGCTAATGCTACTGGCTTACAGGACTGGTTATGCATGATTTTGGATGTTCAGAAGACCACTCTTTTCTCTCTCTCTGTCTCTCTCTCTGTCTCTCTCTCTCTCTCTCTCTCTCAGACAAAACAGACAGACAGACAGACAGACAGACATTTGCACACACACACACACACACACACACACACACACACACACACACACACACACACACATGCACACACACACACACACACACACACACACACACACACACACACACACACACACACACACACACACACACACACACTTACACACACTTACACACACACACACACACACACACACACACACACACACACACACACACACACACACACACACGTGTGCTGGACATTATAACACAGCACATCGGATGAGCCAAGATAATTATCCTGCTGTTTTTTGTTGTCGTTGGTATTGGTGCTGTTGTTGTTTCCTCCTAGAGGCAGCACAAAGACTCACAATGAATCGTCAAGTGGGGACACCTGTCCCAGTAAATTTATTCGTCAATTTTGCTCACATTCAGCCCATCACAGAAACATGGGTGTCCACTTTTCTAGGAAACGCCCCAATCACTACAAGTTCAAGGAGCTTTCGAATTCAGTCTTTCATAGATCCCAAGTTGTTGTCTTAAGATCAAAGCTGGCTGCGTCCATTCACACACATGCCGTTGCAGATGCAAGGGAGGAAACATTGAAAAAAGCAAGTGTTGGCTTGCCACCACAGGCCTGTTTGTCTGCTGCGATGCGATTTCTCGCACGTTGTCGTGGTCTATAACCCCACAGCCACGGAGGTGGAGAACAACGTGTCAAAAGCCAGTCTGCCAACTCATGGCCACGGAGGTGGAGAACAAAACTGCACCAAAGATATGGGAGTAATTCAACTGACGCAATGGCAGGGCAGGACGGGACACACATCATCTATGGAGTCAAAGAAGGATGAGGATGGTGGTGATGTTGTGATTGTCTGAGACTGCATCGTGATGTAGTTTTGTTCAGGAAACGCACGTCCATGAGGTGCTTGAAGCTGTAATAAATCAGCAATGAAGGTCAGAGAGGATGCCTCTCATTGCTGCCTGTCCACGCTGTCACATTGTCGTGCTGATTCATTATGAATATGATTTCAGCAACACTTTTTGGAGACATTTACACCAATCACTATAATTTGGTCGCCTGGGATGCTTTCAACACTGATTATAATCACATGAACCACAATCAAATGACATATCACACAATTTTGTTGAGCTTTGACGTAGTGGAATTTCAGGCATCATTGTTATTAAAATCTTTGCCATTTTCTCGAATGACCTCAGACTCCCATTTTGAGTGCATTATATGTCAGAACCTGGCTACACACAGGCTAACAACATGCATGAATAATAGAATGACTGTGATCTTCTGACCATGTGCCAGTACTGAGGTGGACTTCATTGTAGGCTGGGAGATAAACAAGATATAACCAGACTTTTCCTTTCACTGACTGAAATCAGTTTATTGTCAGATCATCATCATCATCATCATCATCATCATCATCATCATTAATGTTATTATTATTATTACACATTATCATGATTGTTGTGGTGGGTGGTTATGTTGTTGTTGTTATCATCATTATGATTAATATTCAAATACAGGTAAAATTGATATTAGCGAAGAGTAAACTAAAAACCATTTACGACTGTGCATTCTAGATACTGCAAACACATGTCCACAAATACAAACAATATAAAAGTAAACACAAAAAGATGATTCACAACAGCGAAGGGAGGAGTCAACAAATAAGTACGCCACATACACGCATGCACTAATACACAACAGAGCTGAATTTACTACTATTAAAAATATTGCTGAAGGATGTAGCCTGTCCTTTTGTAACTTAAATGTCTTGTCATTTAAAGTGGCGTTGAAATCAACCCAATTTGTCCATATCTGTTGTAATTTTCAGCTAAATCAAAGCTTTTAAATAATTCTCACATCTGAGTTGCAGTCGTCAAGAACTTTCAACATTACAGCATCATGACTTGTAAGTTAACTGTTATGCAACACAGGACTATCAGGAATACAGTTTTGCAGAGTTATCATTCCTTGAGGACCCCAGGTGATGCCGGGTAAACAAGATGTCTAGAAAGGAAATTGCAAGGTTGGACTCTCTCTGTCTGTCGGTCTGCCGGTCTGTCTGTCTGTCTCTAACTCTCTATCTCACAGTCTCTCTATCTCTGCCTCTTTCTCTCTCAGTCTGTTTATCTGTCTTCCCCCCTCTCTCTCTCACTCTCTTTGTCCACCTGTCTGTCTGTCTGTCTGTCCCTCTTCCTCTTCCCTCTCTTTCCATGCCTTCTCCGCCCCCCCTCTCTCTCTCTCTCTCTCATCTCTCTCTCTCTCTCTCTCTCTCTCTCTCCCTCTCTCTCTCTCTCTCTCTCTCTCCCTCTCTCTTCCTGACCTTCACAACACCATATCAGCACACGCCTGTAAAGGAAAGGGTGGGTTAGACTATCGACGACCACCTCACGGACATCCATTTTAAAGGTCGGCGGGGGCGTTTCCACACTATCGTCCACAGACCTTTATCCACAATACACGCCAATGTCCGCCTCCACCGGCAGGAAGGGATGGAGGGCAATATTCCACACCCTGCATTCCCCATCCACTAGCCCTTGATCCCCCCTCCCTCCGTTCCTACTTCCCCTCTCCCTGTCTGTCTGTCCATTTCTCTCTCTCTCTCTCTCTCTCTCTCTCTCTCTCTCTCTCTCTCTCTCTCTCTCTCTCTGTCTCTTCGACTAAGGATTAATGGGCTAATTAACTGCAAGGGATGGTTTTTTTTTTTTAATGAAAAACAGGCTGATGGTAAATGTACGTAGTGTACAAAACAACAACAAACGAAAAAAATGAAGTCCATTTCTTATTCTACTGCACAGCATACAAAAATATCTAAAAGCAGTGTACTGAGCTTGACTCATCTTTTGACATTACTGACCAGAATCGTATTGCAATTGTCTGTCAAGAAACAATGAAAAGGGATAATATATCAGGAAAATTCATAACAAAAAAGCTATGAAAATGATAAAAAAGAAAGACAATTAAAAGAAACAAATACTGATGTATTAAATCATTGAAATGTCATGATGATCCGCCAACATGCGCCTGTATGTACATAAGAGTGTGAATGAGGAAGGTGGGGGGGGGGGGGCGGCCTGGAGGTGCGGTGGGGGGGTGTGGGGAGGGTTGAGGGTGGGGAGGAAGCTGTTAGAACGAGTTGTAGGCGAGGGGTGGCGGGAGGGAGAAGGGAGGGGTGAGATGAGAGATTTGATTTTACCGAGTTATGTTCAGACATGCCCCATGGTGTAAAGGGCTTAACTGGTGAATGGGCAAATAAAATATTTGTCATTGTCGTCACTCTCTCTCTCTCTCTCTCTCTCTCTCCTCTCTCTCTCTCTGTGTGTGTCAGTCAATCTGTCTGTCTTTGTCTGTCATCAGTCAGTCAGTCTGTATGTCTGTCTGTCTGTCTGTCTCTCTCTCTGTCTGTCAGTCAATATGTCTGCTTTGTCTATCAGTCAGTCAATCAGTCTATCTGTCTGTCTGTCTGTCTCTCATTCTCTCTCTCTCTCTCTCTCTCTCTCTCTCTCTCTCTCTCTCTCTCTCTCTCTCTCTTTCTCACCCAGTTCCAAATACAGACCTAAAATGAGCAGCGCCAGCTTACGTTCGTAATCCATTTTATCCTGACAAGCTGTAAGTTTGGAGATGGGGAAGAAGGTGGAGTAAGGGAGGAGGGGTGGGGAGGAAAATGTATAAGGGAGAGGGGATGTGAAGAAGGAGGGGGGGGGGGGAGCGAGCAGGATGGACCACCTAGTAGAAGAGATTTGTTTCGCTGAGGAGGTGGTAGGCCACAGAGAGCTATGGGTGGGTTTATTGGCAGAGTGGATGAAGGTGGCTACCATAGACAGTGATTTGTGTGCCTCTGTGTGTACATATGGATGCTGTGAGCTGAGTGATACCGCTTTCTCTGACTCTCTCGGTCTCCGTCAGTTTGCTTGTTTTGCCTCTCTGTATGTTTGCTAGCCTGCCTGCTAGCCTGTTTGTCAGTGTGTCTGTCGATCTGTCTGTCTCTCACTCTCTTACCCTCTCTCACTCGCTCACTCTCTCTGTCTCTCTCTCTCACGTTCAATCTACATATAACTACGAATATTTACAAAAGCTTTCAAACTTGCTTGATTCATATCAATCTTTAAATCCGGTAACCAAATGATAGACCTATACTTATTCTGTCTACACTTTCGGCACCATTACAAAAACACGTTAAACATTTTGACATTTCTGATTTGTTTCAACCAGAGCAGTCTGGATTTCGGAAATAACCTTCTTGCCACATAGTGACAGATCTAACTGATGAACAGCTCACTCGTATAAAGATAAGATTACTGGTGTTTTCGTTGAAGACTTTGCTATGAGTTTGAAATGTACTTGATCTTGTTCTGCCTTTACATCAATAGCAATAGCAGCAGCAGCAGCAGCAGCAGCAACAACTATATACAAACTCAGATTGTATGGTGTATCAAAAAATTACAGTAGCACATATGAAATCATTCTTTAAAAAAAAAACAGATGCCAGTTGTCTTCAGCAACTGACATAAATCTTCTCTTTTCTTGTCAAATGTGGTGTTCATCAAGGTTCTGACCTTGGACCTGTTTCCTTCTTGATATATGTATTAAAAATCTGCAATTAATTTACTGCTCTCAGTGACTTGCTCGCAGATGACACAACAGTTCATTACACTCGGTCAAAGTTCAAGGCGTCGTGTTTGTATGGGAAAAAATCAATTCATCTAATGGTATACATTAAATGAGCTTTTACATAACAATCCCAAATGTATGTTTATAAGTCTGAGACAAAAGTGAACAACATTTTGCAACTGTCAAGTTCACGCAATGCACTCACCCTTCTCACAACGTGCTCAACAGATACATAGACATGAATTCAGCAGTCCCTCCTTCCTTTACTATTTACAAATACTCAAAGACATAAACGATAAACAAAATCAACTAAACAAAACTACACAACACTTTCACATTTCCTCAAACTCTTTCACCCTATACACTGTACTTGTTTTGCAGCGACGTGTCGCACTCAACTGGCACATTGCAGCACTTCACCTCCATTACAACAGTTCACAACACACCCCCCCATCCTGCAGTCACAGGGAGATACGTTCGGAAATCCTTCCTCGCTCACAAAAGCCAGGCCATTCCCAGGAATGAGCGCTCTGGAAGTAAATCCCTAATGTAAGATACAAAGTCCCTTGACCCCTCTCTCCAACAATTTAACAATTAAACTCTGAGTTTATGATTTCAAAAATAGTTTGCTAAAACTATTAAAAGCAAGATGAAAGTCATCTCTGTTCAAACGCAGTTAACAATTTACAAACACAATCAACTTTATAAACCTAGACAGGTTTATGAACATTATCAACGTTTATGTACATTTTAGGAAAGAACACAATATGCAGACCAAATACAATGAACATCAAAACAAAACTTTAGCGCAAATGTAAAGAATGAAAAATATACTCTTAAATCTTCCAGTCTCCACTGCCTGGTGAATTTATAAGCGAATTTAACATTTTTTTTTCAGACCCGTAGACACCTAGTCTACACTAGCACTTGGGGCTGTATTTACAAATGAAGCTCAGGGGGAATGAGACTTTCCCTGACCTGAAATCACCTAATAGCCGGCTACCAAGCCAGGCTAACTAACGGAGCCCATCCGCTCTCTCCAGGCTGTCTTCTTGCAGTCTGACAAGAAAAGAGACAGTCACACGATTGCATGCTCTGAACAGCACTCACTTCCAAAACGATTGTCTCTGACCACACCACAGGTGTAAAGGTGAATTTTCTGTCCCATGACTAAATGTACCTGGATAATTTCTTTTAATATTTCCAGAGCGCTCTTCCTGACAGCAACACTTTCCTTTTTAAAAAAAAATCAGGTCTTCAGCGTTCTGGTAGATTATAATGGAATTAATTTGATACCTCTCTTAATGCTGACGTTGCTCTGCACAATCTAAGGAAATGAATATTACAAGTAATGAAGGACAATGTTTACTGATAAAATACAATGCCCTGGCAACTCCGTCTCTGTCTATCTGTCTGTCTGTCCGCTTCTGTCTCTGTCTGTCTGTCTGTCTGTCTGTCTGTCTGTCTGTCTGTCTGTCTGTCTGTCTGTCTCTCTGTCTCTCTCTCTCTCTCTCTCTCTCTCTCTCTCTCTCTCTCTCTCTCTCTCCACACTCCCTTCTGTTTTTCCGCCCGTCTCATTTACGTTTATTCAAACATCTCATCCAAATGAAATATTGTCTTACGCAGCGAACAAAGAATAAATAAGTAAATCGATAAATAAATGAACAAATAAGATGAAAAAAGTCTATTTGTTTTCTAATGATTCGATTTGGAAGAAGTGACCAGGAAAACCATAAACAATATAAAGATATGCAGCCCATTGTGGGGTCAAATAGAAGATGAACAGCATTTTTTAAAAATTTTGGCTTTGATGCAATATTAACAGACCAACGGACAACAGATTAAAACACAGCTTTAATGGGAATTGTCACACCAAAGTCAAAAAGAAGGTGAGCCAAAAAGGGACAGAAATAAACCACAGATGGTGCCACGAAAATTTATAGCAACAGGTCACTAAGTCGGGTAAGCTATCACCAATCCCATCACACACGAACAGACAGGTTGGGTTGAATCCTTTGTAGTTTTTATGTCGCTCGTTACCATAGTAGAAAGGGACGGTATTAAACTATCTACATTACTCTTGGATTAGCCATCAAATCATTTCCGTGTGCAAGAAAAACAAAAAACCACGCGATCATTATGGTCAAAAACATGACATGTTCGTGGGATGCGGAGGGGTGGGGGGAGGGAAGTGAGCGGAATGGACCCGTTCGATAAGGTGACAACGTTTACTAAGAATCTCAAAGGTATGACTGTTGGCATGGGAGGTTCTCGTTTGTCTTTCCTGTAAAAAAAAAAAAAAAGAGTGCACTCTTTACTGTCAGAGGTTCAAAAACCTATTCGTTGTAATACTGGGCACGCAGTGTTTATTCGTTTCTGAGTGATGTGAGTGTACCTACACCTCTGCTTTTCTTATAGGCAGAAAAAAGCATCTGTTACTGTGTAGTGTGAGTGTACACTTCTTTCATGGAATTACCATTTAATAAAGCATGGGTGAACCCATATCCACATCATAAAGAAAGGCTTACATTTCGCTTTTCTATTTGTCTTTTTTTTGTGGAACAAACAACTTATTTTTTTGGACTGAAGCTGCGCACATGTATAATTCTAAAAATGAAAAGAAATTGGCCAGTAAGAACAATGAATGTGCACGTTCTAATTGATGGCTTGTGTGCATGTCTGGGTAGACTGTCGTCCATGGTTGTCAGAAGAGGTTTTAACTGGGATTAAACATAAACACAAGACTAGAATGAACGTGAAGCCAAACAAAGTAACAAATAGATTACATAAAAGACAAAAAGCGTTTTGATCTACTGGGTCTTCTTCCGGCAGGACTGACAACATCATCATGAAAAGGGATTTAAAATGTTTGTGTTTTCACTAACACGACGATATTTTCATTTCTTTGAATGCATTAATTCTTTGTTCGAAACACCCCCAAGTTAGTAAGTCAAAATATGCATCAGTACACAAAAACCTGTCCTTCCCTGGCCTTAGTCGATCTCCGACGGCCACTAAAAGGCAGATAGTGTGTCCATTAGCGAGTAAAGATAAGGGGGAAGAGGAGTGTGCATGTCAGGAAATGACGGTTTGGGGCATTGATGACGATGATGGTGGTGCTTGCAATATCCAGGCTATCATCAGTTTGTTACTTTCGTTATTACTGGCGATAGTCACCATACAAACCAATCCGGAAACCAATTAGCTTTCGTTGCTGAGCGACGCATGAAGGGTAAAAATAGTTACCTCAAACAGTTGTAGCATATCTCGTATACATTCTTGCCATTAATGTGTGTAACGTTTAGATGAGCGATTGAGAACGTCAGTCTGTCATTTCCTTTCAAGCAAATGAGTTATCTCTAAATCCCACAAGCTGCGTTTTCTATTTTCATTGCAAGATACAAGTTGCAGGATACATAACAGTGCTGCTGCTGCACTTGTTGATAATGATGATGAAGAAGAAAACATCGCTGCCAAAAATACCAACTGCCAGAAGACATCCTACCTGACGTCTCTTTGGACATTGACAATGAGGAGGAGGAGAAGGACGAGGATGAGAAGAAGAGGAGGACAAGGACGAGGAGGAGGAGGAGAAGGAGGAGGACGAGGAGGAGGAAACAGATGAGGATGAGGATGAGAATGAAAAAGTCAGATATGAATGATCATAGACTGGCTCCCGGAATTTGCGTTAATTGACGCCGATTTGGACAATAATGATGACGATGATGATGATGATGATGATGATGATGATGATGATGATGATGATCATGATGATGATCATGATGATGATTTCAGACAATAATCTACCAAAATCCGTTATGTGCCGTACTGACGTGTCTTTGGACAATGATGATGATGATGACAACTCAGACATGACCTTCAACATACCACACCCGACCCGAAACGTGCTCTGTATAACATTTCTGTCAATACACCAGCAACCAGACCATACTCTGTCAAACGTTTTCTTGTACAATGCTGATAATGATGACATTAGACCCGGCGGACAATACACCATGATCCAGAAAACACTCTGTCTGACGTTTCCTTCCAAACGGCCTGCACGCAATGACTCCCACTAAAGTGCCAGCAAGGCTTGCCAAGACAGTGTCCTTCAGCTTCTCTCTTGTGTCTGCAAAGTGCCACCTCTGATGGATCTTGATGGGCCAACATTCACCACACACTGGAGGGGGGGGGGGGATCAGCTTTCAGACCACCAAACAAACACTACACAACACTCTGGCTGTGCATGTCTAAGAATGCTTTAGTCCTTATTAAGCGTCCCCTGGTAGAGGTGTCCTGTGCGCGCCGTTTACTTGACGACCTACGACAGCAAAGTGCGGAGTCCTGAGGGAGGCGGGAAGAGGTGTGCGGTCTGCCGCTGCATGGGCGTCACGTCCACAACGCTGTGCCGACTCCCCGCTGCAGGAGTGTACAGGGATGGAGGGGGAGGTCAACCAGGAGGAACGACACCTAACAGCTCAGGGGAGGCCACTCACACCCTTGCCGGAACACATAGCTGAAGGCTGCTGACACCTCTGCTGGGACACACAGATGGATGGGAGCTCTGGGTGAGAAACACTTTCGTCACCCTTCCTGGCAAGTCCCTTCCCTTCTGTCCCCCTCTTGCCTGCCCCTCTTCTCCCTCCCTTTCTGGCTAATGATACAGGCTTACAGGACTGGTTATGGCATGCTATGTTTTTGGCTGTTCTGAAGATCCTCTCTCTCACTCTCTCAGGCACAACCGATCGATAGATTTACGGAACACACACACGCACGGAACACACACACACGCACATACTACACACACACACACACACACACACACACACACACACACACACACACACACACACACACACATTTACGGAACACACACACAACACACACGCACCTACTACGCAGACGCACACAGACACACACACACACACACACACACACACACACACACACACACACACACACACACACACACACACACACACACACACATACACACACACACACATACACACACACACACGCGCGCACGCGCACACACACACACACACACACACACACACACACACACACCGCGCGCGCGCGCCGCACCCGCAAGCACGCACTTCCCTCCCCCACCCTCCACACGCACACACGATGGCCAGACATTGCAACACGGCACATCGTAGGACCTGAGGTAATATCCTGCTTTTGTTCTCGTTGTTATTGTTGATGTTCTCTCCATAGAGAAGCAACACAAAGACTCACAGTTGATAGTAAAGTGGGAATGCCTGTCCCAGTGAGCTTGTTCTTCAATTTTGCTCACACTCAGTCCATCACAGAAATATGGCTGTCCACTTTTCTGGCAAACGCTAAAACCGCTACCAGTTAAAGAAGCACTCCACGTCAGTCGTTCACAAATGCCGGGTTGTCATCTTAAGATCAATGCCGACTGCATCATGAATCCATTCAAACACATCCTGCAGCAAATGCGTGGGAGGAAAACATTGAACAAAAAAAAAAAAAAAAAAATGGTGGCTTTGGCTTGCTGCCGGAAACCGTTTTGTCTGCCACGATGTGATTTCTCGAACAAATTGCCGATCACGTGACATATGACGCACATAAGGGGGTAGGAAACGAAACTGCAATCGCTATTGCAAACAAACAACATTTGTCTGAAGCTTTGGTCGTCTGCTGTGGTCGGGGTGACCTGCACCGTTCCGACAGTTGTTGCTTTGCTGGCTTTGATACACAATGTACAATGCAGCAATGCAGCCGTCTCCACATCAAGTGGAACAATACAGCAGTTTGGGGGAAACTGTAACAGCTGTGACAATTTCCTTCATGATGAGCGAAAACTGTATTAATTGTTACATTTTTGGATTGTGTTGTACAAAGATTATATCACTTTTTACATTTTTTTGTGTCAAAATTTCGATGCTTTCTTTTGATTTCAACTATTGAACCCGATGGGATATGGTAGCTAGGGATACCTGCTCAGTCAGTGACCACCTACAACTCGTTGCATGGAAACTGAGACGACACGCCATCCTGGTGGACAGGGTGTGGAGCGCCAGTCAGAGACCTTGAGAAACTGCCAGAAAACGTGCTCGGCCTGAGACCTGCATTCTGGTGGACCGGGGCCGGAACGCCAGGAACGAGGAGTGCAGTACTACCGTCTGTTGAGCATTGCTGTGATCGCGCACCATCGCTCTGGTTCATCGCCATCGCTATGCTTAGTGTTTAGTTCACTGCTCTCCATCATGCAATGCAGCAGAAATAAACCCTCTAATCAGAATCAAACCGAAGAGACGGGGCTTGATCACAGAAATGTCTTCAGTCGCGCAGTTACATTAAAAAAAAACATAACTGCTGTCTATGTTTTTGCTTTCAGCTGCGCTTTTTTTTTTTCTTTCTGATTCCAGTGCGTTTAGAGATACGCCTTGAGGGTAGTTTTGAAAGTGATGAGAGAAAATTATGTAGTATGTCCTTCACTGGATGATAAGATTGCATCAATGTTAGATGTAAATGGAAAGAAAGTCATGTATATTATTCAACAGAGTACAGGCCTACGATACATGCGCCATAAATGCTGCTTTGAGGCTGCGCGGCTGCGTTTACTCAAGTGCGTTTGAGAAATAGTATTTTCTACGCACCCACTTAATCCTAACCTGACCTCAACCATATCTCTAACCTAACCCAAACCTGCTCTCAACCCTGACTATTAGCTAAAACTGACTTTGAAAAACTATATTACATATAATCCTGCTATTTGTGGAACCCCCGTGATCAAGCATTTGCGCAACAATGCTCCGTAACGATAGCCACAGCAAGGGAATTTTTGTTTTCTGAGGAAGGATGAT
>JADBJO010000421.1:107500-110000 GCA_016801955.1 Conus betulinus | reverse complement strand
CACTCTGCCGTCTTGACGGCGACCAGTCAGAACCCAGCGTCCATCTCTTCTTGCTGGTCAACTATCACAGCTCTGAGGACTCCCATCAAAGTGATAAGATCTTTAATCAAAGTCTGGCAAATTTGCGTAAGAGTTTCGTCTTTTCCACCAAAAGTTGTGAAATATTCCATAAAAAAAAAAGCTGCAAACTTTCATCACATAATCATCTCTTCCATCATAGTTCCAGGGTCTTCCGCTACGACAGTGCTATCCACCACTGTGGTATGACAGATGGCTGGCACCATGGCCGTACCCTAAATCAGCCGCTTTCAGATATATGTCATGTGTTTGGAAAGGAGGAATTTGCGAAGTGAACATTATTTCATTAACAAAGATAGCATTGCTTCACTGCTTTCCACACAAATCATAAAAAGAGTGTACCAGTCTTCCAGTCTTTTCCTTCAACAGAATTATGCCGAGTTCTTTTCTCTTTCTCAATTCTTTCCCTTTACACACACACACACACACACACACACACACACACACACACACACACACACACACACACACACACACACACACACACACACATACACATACATACGCGCGCGCGCGCGCAAGCACGCACGCACGCATGCGCAGACACACACACACAACACGCACGCACGCACACACACACACACACACACACACACACACACACACACACACACACACACACAGTTGTTTTAAATACCAGTATTGTGGGGAAGAATAGGGCAAAATGACATGTGAAATGGATTGTGTCACCCAACACATATTCTCTGATTGTTCGAAAATCAAAGTCTTTTTTGAAAAATGATATCAGCGATTAGTGTCACAATCTGCTGTGTTCATTCATTGAATGAAAATGTCACCGTTTTTCTTGTTTTCTTAGTGGTTGCCATTGTTTCATATCATTAGACCCAGAACTAAATACGAAATGAGGCAAGGAACAGTAAATAATAAACGATAAACAAGTAGGGTAACTCTTGCTCCCACAAGAAAACAAAACTCCATTGGAGTTATGTTTTATTAGACCCAGAGTTAAACCTCTCCCTCCTTCTGTTCTCTGGAGCTCAGGAGCAGCCTGGTTCCTCTCCCAGTCTGCTATTGTCCTAGCGCTAGGGCTGCTGTCGGCAGCAGGAGAAACCGGCACCTCATCATCCAGATTGAAGCGACTAGCATGTCTGTGAAGACTAAGAAGAAGAAGAGGACCCCTTTCTTACCGCTAATCTTACGTCAATGGACTGGCATTGTCTGTGAACGCTAAGTTCTAGAGAATTTTTTTTACTGCGGAATCCTAGGTCACTGGGCGCCTGGTCTGTGACCCCCTGCAGGAGAGATGAGAGCCCACGTATACTACAGAGTCAGTGGAAGAGAAAGACACAGGAAGGTAAGTAATTAGATCATCCTCCTACGACGACGACAAACAGCGACAACGACAACCACAACAACTAACAACAACAACAACAACCAACTAACCATCCATCACCACCACCCACCACCACCGCCACCACCAAATACAACAACAACTATTATCACATTTCTCGTGTTTCACTGAAAGATTGAAGTCTTATGAACTTAAAACATTTACTCAATGAATTTTAGTTCATGCCTAGTCTTCCAACATATCCTCGCTATTCGACACCATAAATCAAGCTGCAAATGTTGACAACTACAAGACAATAAATGGCATTAAAACATGTACATTGAAAAAAAAAATAACATGCAGGAAAGAACATGGAATATTAACGATAACAACTAAAACTACTGCTTCCACCACGAAGAGAAGAAGAGAAGAAGAAAGAAGAAGAAAGAAGAAGAAGAAGAAGAAGAAGAAGAAGAAGAAGAAGAAGAAGAGAAGAAGAAGAGGAGGAGGAGGAGGAGGAGGAGGAGGAGAAATAGCAACACACATTGATAGAAAAATATCAAATCACATGGAAAATAGCACAAAAGTACAGTGGAATTGAAAACAAATTAAAGAGATAGATAGATAGATAGATAGATAGATAGAGAGAGAGAGAGAGAGAGAGAGAGAGAGAGAGAGAGAGAGAGAGAGAGGATACAGATACAGATACAGATACAGAGAGACAGAAAGGCAGATAGAGAGAGGCACAGAGAGAGAAACTTGACACTTTGATATTGTATTGTCATTACCAAAGAGGTCTTTTGACAAGGGGTGTGGGGGTTAACAGAACAAGAACATTTACCTCTTTCTTTCCTTGCAAACAAATAGTACCCATTTATTTCCAGTGTGTATCAAATCAAAGGTTAACGAAAACAAATGAAATCCTAACATCGCATGTCCTCGCACACAGGAATAATACAGAAACGTTAGAAGAAAGCAAATGATGACGTTGTATCTTATGATGATCTCCTCCACATGAGATGAATGACATTACACGATCGTACATCTCTGATAATGCATTATCTTAAACTGACTATCCTTCATCTGTCTAATTTATAAGGCTCCCTCGATGAACTTCTCAACTGATTTAAT